>JAFBJR010000182.1:2454836-2533222 GCA_016785285.1 Brachirus orientalis
AACTGTTGGGTTTCTTTTCTCTCTGTAATATTGTAAAGGTTTTGGCCTTATTATGTACAGTGCCTTGAGATAATGTATGCTGTGATTTGGCGCTATACAAATAAAATTGAATTGAATTGAATTGAATTGATTCTGAGGACTCTGGGTTGGTTCCCCTGTGATGCAGGGTAAGAAGTGATGCAGTAATCAGATGTTGTTTCTATGGTGAGTAATCTGTTGTGAATCTGTCTTTTAGCATAGCGGCTCTTGTCCGGACTGCATCCAGGAAACATGGAGCTGCATGGTGAAGAGAACAGCAGCAGCTGTGGTGGACACATGCGACCACATAGTCAAAGAGCTGTTCAGGGAGAGATTGCTGTTGGCAGAGCAGGTATTTACAGCGTCACCACAGCCGACATGAGCAAATGATGAATACTGTAATTCCAGTTGCATATCAGCATCAACTCAATCATTACGGCCCAAATGTTGATATGAGTCATAGAGGAATATAATTTCTTTCCCTTTAGTGATATAATATGACTGAAGGAAATGGGGAAAAAAGTACCGGTCACCAACTTAAACTAATATTTAAATCAGGAATCTATATTCTGAGCTGTTTTTGCTTTTCGTTCTCCATTTTATACCCGGCTTGTTGTCATGCTTTTTATGCAATATATGACACGATTTATACTTTTTCATGTTTACTTTCCAAACTGAAACGTGTATATTGTTTTAGAAGATAATGCCTTTATTTTCACTGCATGGGACGTAGAGTGAAATTAAGAGAGAAGTGTATACACAAAAAAAAAGCAAGCGATAATAAATATATATATGAAAAGTGACATTGTGGAAGGATGGGTTCATGGTTATTTTTTCAATATCTAAATATTTCAATTTATTTTTTGTCTTATTTTATTTGGTATTATAATGTTATTAATTGTATCGATTTTATTGCTAATTATATTTCATTTTTTATGTTGTATATTTATATCGTTATAGTCAGCTGGAGTTAGGCACCAGCAACCCCGCGACCCTCAGTGGAGGTTAAAGCGGTAGAAAATGAGTGCGATTAGCTTGATGTTATCTTATTATTTATTGAAATATGTTTTGCTCTTGTCACGTATCTAATCTAATCTAATCTAATCTAATCTAATCTAATCTAATCTAATCTAATCTAATCTAATCTAATCTAATCCCCCATAGTCCCCAAACATATATAACATTCCATAGAAATTCTATTATTAATCAACTATATATATATACTACAAACTCCTGCGAACTGTCCTATTGTCCTACTGTCCTAAAAGAATAACACAGGAACATGTAAATTCACTGTCTACAGCAGGGGTGTCAAACTCATTTTAGTTCAGGGGCCACATACAGTGCAATTTGATCTCAAGTGGGCCGGACTAGTAAAATAATAGCATAATAACCTCTAAGCAACAAGAAATCCAATTTTCCCTTTGATTTACATTTAATAACCTTTTTTTACCAAACACAACAACCTGAAATTTCTTGAGAAAAATAAGTGTAATATTATAACTAAGCTCACTATTTACACATGTACATTAAAACTTACAGATCACAGTGGATCTATAAAGGCAATTCGCCACAGGTATCTGGAACTGAAAAATATAATAGTAATATAAACTTTCAAAAATTCATTATGTGGGCCGGATCGGACCCTCTGGCGGGCCGGTTCTGGCCCACGGGCCGCATGTTTGACACCCCTGGTCTACAGGATTTGTAGCAGCAACAGACACAGTGGATCTGCTTTGGGCCTGGACCTGTATCAGCACGCTCCAGTAGGAAGCAGAAAACAGTTGAGTGGAACAGAGCGGCTGCTTTATGTTGTGCAGCAAACTGTTGGGGATAATAACGGTCTAATGTGGACTCAATCATCACATGGGAGCTCCGGGTAATGAAGTAGAGAGATTTAAAGAAGACCTTCAGATGACTTCCCACAGCAGGAGACACGCTGTAATGGAGTTAGATTGAGTCATAAAACAAGAGGCCGTGCAACTGTGCAGGGACACAGAGCGCCATTTGTAGCTCGAGTGTGTTACTGTTCGTCGGTGCAGCACATTATCAACGAGGTCGCAATCTGGGGTTTTTAATAACGTCTGTAACTGTTTTCACTGCGCAAAAGCAACTGCTCCTAAATAAAGCCAAGGGTGAGGGAGTACAGTCGGGTGCACCAACAAACGTCAGACCACAAAGTGCTGTGGTGGCGAGCACTGCTGCCTTACAACCAAAAGGGCCCTTCTGTGTAGAGTTTGCTTGTTTTCCCCTCGTGCATGTGGGCTTTCTCCTGGTTCTCCTGTTTCCTCGCGCAGTCCAAAAACACGCAGAGGTTAATTCGACACTCTAAATTAACTGTAGGTGTGACTGTGATAGGGAATGGTTGTTTGTCTCTAAGGCAACATCCACACGGAAACGGCACAATCTTTTTTCTTTGCTGTTTTAAAAAAGTGCCCCGTAAAGACGGTGTCGTCTTTTCTTTTTTTTTTTTTTTAAATGCTGTAATGCTCAAAATGCTGTAGCGCATATGCCAGGCCTGTAAGTGGCGCTGCAACACTGCACCCAAACAAGGAGAAGAAGATGTGATACACATTACAGATATACTAAAAGAAATGGAGACAGAATGAAAGGAGCCGGGGACAGGAAATGACAACAACAAAGAAAGAAAATAAAAGTTACTACAAAGCAAACAAAGCAGATAACATTTATAAACAACAAGAAGATATGGCTATAGGGACGCTGAATGCCAGCACAAAACAGAGGTGTGATTATGACATCATCATTTTCCTACTACTGTACTGTATTTGCTGTCTACATGGAAATGTGAGGCCGGCGTTTTGAGATTTTTTCACTCTGGGAGGCGTTTTTTTTTTTAAAAAAGTACTGTTTCAGGTCCTCTAAAACGCGTAGACGGAACGCCTCACGACAAAAAAAGTATGCATATTCACCCAAACCTGTTTCCGTGTGGACCGCCCCACCTCGGGTGTGACCCCGCCTTCCACCCTCGTAAGTAAAACATGTTTTCTGGCATTTGTAAAACAAATATTAAACCAACAAACTCTCTCATTTAAAAAGGTGCATTTTCTCCACACGTCATGCGGACTTTGCGTCAGTACTTCATGCAGTCAAACGCAAAAAATAAAAATAATCGAGCACTTGAAGATGACAAGCTCACAGACACTTCCTGTCCAAGCTGACAAAGCTCGAGGAAGATCTGCCGGCAACAATGGGACAGAATGTCCACAGCCTGTATTGTCTCTGTAAGAGGCATTAAAAGACAATCATACAATGTCTGGGGCTGACAGATTGTTTTAAAATAAATCTACGTTCATTTAGATGGCAAAAGAAAACAAACGAGCAAAGAAATAGATAATGTTCATTCTTCTGTAAGCTGTAGCTGTGACTGGACTTGCTTGAATTAAAGATACGTTTAAGTGTTTTCAATGTTTCACCTGTCATCCAAGAGGCTTCTTCAGTTCTGACTAATTGGTGGGAAAACCAGGCATTTAACCTCTGAGGCTGATAACTGTGGCTGTGACATTACCCTCTAAGTCAACTCAATAACGGAGGGATTAAATATTTAATTTAATTGTTAATTTACATGCACCTTTTTGGGCAATTTTGCAGATGTCAGCGATACATTGAAAGCCTTGTGTGTGTGTGTGTGTGTGTGTAATCAATAAATATGACTAAATATGCAAATTTTCCTTGAAGTTTTCCTATAAAATGACATTTCCACGTAAACTGTTAGTTTCAGGACACTGCAGCTAAACGCGAACAGGTTATTGTGAGGCTGGGTGAGGGAAAAAAACATCAGAGGACACATCAGTCCTGAGTGGATGGTAATCAGGTTGTATAACACACACACACACACACACACGGGGAAATGTCATTTCTCTAATCACAACCAAAGTCGCACTACAAGATTAGATAATAACACAATTATGTTGCCACAGGAAGCCACACAAAGCCACTAAAGCTGTGCACACACTGATGGTTGTCTTTGACCCGATTGTCTTCATGGAGAGAAAATATCGTAACGGGCCCTGTTTGTCCCGTGGCAGCATCTCAAAGAGGCAGTCTGCTGTCTCTCTGCTGTCTAACAAAGTCCTACAATCAATGTGAAATTAATCCTGTGAGCTAAATTAGTTATAAACCAATACTTTCACCCCAAATACTCCTGTAGCTGGAGCAGTAAATCCCAATGTCTGGGTCAGGACCCACGGATGGGTCACTGGTGGTTCATTTTGGGTCTTAAAACAAATTAGCAGTAAATTTTCCTCAACTGTTTTGTTTTCGATTTATGTGTATATGTTTGAAAAAGCGAGAGAAGCATGTCATATTTAAAAATACGCTTACACTGCCCATCATTATTATTATTTCAAATAGAGGTAGACCAATTAATCGGGTCAATTTTTGCCATTTGTAATAAATGGCCATGGCACTTTATTATTCAAATCAGCCAATAATTTTCTGTACAAAATCTTGCTCTCAAACTTTATTTTAAATAAGATTATCTGACTATATATATATTCCCATTCCCATCCTTGCAATAGGATAGAGAGCACTTAATGGCCGTGTCATGTAGTAATAATAAATAATATTTTAAATCTACTACACAGTGAAAACTGAACTGGACCTTGACTTAAATTAAATAGTGAATATAATGTCATTTACAACACTGACATTAAAATTTAATTATGATACTTTCCCCAATAATCCAAGCCCTACTTTTCTCTAACAAGAAGAGTTTACTTTTTTGTTTTTAATTCTTCTGCTGAATCATGTCTAACATAATGAACTTAACCAATGTGAGGGGCAGAAGTAACACATGACAGGAGAAAAGTTGATTTTCAAGAAAGTAAATTGAGCCTCAGTTCTGGGAACTGTACTCATTTTTTAGAAGAACAGCGAACACTCTTGCATTCTGTCTTTTTCCCCCCCGAGTACCGCCAGTATTGCTTCACTTCCTTACTCAGCCATGACTGACCCACGGATTCTAGGCAGATATTGTATTTGTCATGAATTGGAATTTTAATCCCAAAACAGTATTTGTTGTCCATGTTTCCTGAGAGCAGGATTTTTTGGAATCAGAATCATAGACATAAACCAGGCACCATGTAAGTGCCCAAAAATAGATTACATTTTTAATAATAGCTTTTAACATGTCATTGTCTAAAGTGAACATTTTAACCCTTAGGCTCATTAACTCCTGTGGCTAATGTGGAGCAGCCTCCGTGTTATAGCTGAATCTAGATCATCCCCCATCAGGTCAGGTATGACAGTTTTTGGCAGGATGGAACAATGAAGACAAATTGCTGAAAGAAAGCAGCAGAAAAGGTCAGGGCGGCACTTGGAGGCACACGACGATGATTATTTTGGTACGGAGGGGAGAAAATCACAGACAACCGTGATGACAGCACCACTGCCACAAAGGCAGCCATTATCGCCCATTAGAATCCTCCCAGTGTGAGCAACTGTGTGCGTGTGCGTGTGAGCAGGTTACAGCCGAGGCTCTCTCTCGCTCTCTCACACACACACACACACCACAGAGGAGATAGCAGTGACATCATCAGCTCTGTCAAAAAAACTTGCCTTCTGGGAAGCCCATGCTGCTCACCAGATCAATCTTACCCCCCCACCCCACCCCCCCACCTGTCATCATTTACATTTTGATAGGTCTCTTTCTGTGGTGAATACTGATTCCCATCAAGGTCAAAGAGGTCAAAGCTGCAACACTTGATGGCAGCGAGACGCGGAGAGGAGGAGAAGGAATCAGCGCCAATTGTGATGGAGGAGGGTTAGTGTGGAATATGCGGGCAGATAGAGTGCCGGAGGAGCACAATAAGTCTGACTGGACAAACAGAAAAATCAAGCGGGGGGGTGGGGGGGTAAAACAGAGCAATGGCTCCACACTGGGTGCAGTTTGATGGCCACTGTGCCACATAATGGTGTTTGATTGCGGAAGAAATGTGGAGTAATTGCTTTTGATGATTTAAGGCGATGGAGGCATGTGCGGTGTGTGGGTCGTGATCATGGGGATGTTACTCTCCACTCTGATCCAGTGAGTCTTTTATAACAGAAATAATACTGGATGAGCAATGCCTACATACAAAAGGTAACAAAGAGAAGCTGCGAGACGTCATTCTCTGCTGTCATCGCGTTGAACTCATCTGTGGCATGCCAGGGGTTTATGATTGTTTTCCGTTTTAAGGAGATTCTGCATTTCGGCCAAAACGGCGTCCTTGCCAAAGCGAAATCAAATCACTGGCAGATTCGGCAGGGTTCACCCCATAGGCTACATCTAACAAGCATATTTCTGAGTAATTAACGTCCATCGTGTTAGTCATGTAAGTGACGTGATTTCCAGCAGCCCACTGTTACCTTTTTACCTTTAACAGAACAAAACACAGAGGCAAATGCAAAGTAAAGCAGGAGGGAATGGCAATAAGTGTAAAATTACATCGAAACACATAGAACAGGGACGACAAGGAAACTTCAGGAACTAAATGGTGAACTTACAGGAACACAGAGGCTAAAAAGACTAGGTAGTGGGGTTGCCAACTTCCTGAGAAGCAAATAAGGAATGGAATATAACACGGTATATTTTTGTGTATTTTATACACATTGCACTACACACAGCTGAATGCAGTTAAAGTAAAAGATGCAGTTTTGCTGTTTTTACAATAGTATTTCTGTGTATGTCACTTTCGATCAACCAAATGTAAGTTTACAAATTGATATAATAATTTTATTATATTTTAAAACATTTTACCTTCACATCTCACGTGTCCCCCTTGCTATATGACACACAGGACTCACAGTGAATCAGGTAGCACCCATTTTCTTTGGAGAGTAATGAATAACAGACAGATGGAGGATTTTATTTTCTTCATTAGTGGACTAATTTGTAATCTTTTGTGATGGCTTTGCACCGATTCAGTATCTGTTCAATATGGAACACGTCTCTTATCTTTCAAATACGGAAGAAATTCTTATTTTACGGAATGGTTGGCAACCTCACTTGGAAGGCAGGGATAGTCAGAAACATGTCAAACACATGAGGGCAAACAATTAACAGGGACGACAGAACAGGAAGTAGAGGTGAACAAGGTACGCACAAGGAAAAACTACATTATTGTCCATGAATCTGTTTACCTCTGAGTGTGTGGGTGAAGCTACAGTAGATTAACAGTATATTTCAAACTCAATTAACTATGTAGTTCCGAAATACAGGGAAACAGAAAGCATGAAATGAGAGAGAGAGAGAGAGAGAGAGAGAGAGAGACTCCCATCTGTGTCATTGGATGACTTTGTTCCCTAGTGAGAGTCCAGGAGAAACCGACAGTCCGCACTCGTTGATAGATGGTCCCATTCACATTCCACACATGAGGAGATACAGGCACATACACACACCAGTATAGATCACACAGATGTGACATGTGTGCATTATACTGTGGTGCACTGTTGCTTAATCTCCAAGAAACATGCGCGCGCACACACACTGCTGCTGCTGCTGCTGCTGCTGCTGCTGCTGCTGCTGCTGCTCTGGAGGATCACAGCTTCTGATGTGCTGTCACATGATAAGATGAGACATCAAGGTGACAAGCACAGCCTGTAAAATTATTCTATATGTTAAATATGCGTCAATAAGCTTAGCTGAAGGAGTTGCTGGCAGAAAGTTGCAGCTATGGGTTGGACATGATGAATACTATCAAAGCCTGTTAAGAGTCACTAAAAAAAAAAAACAAGGGTCTGCAGCGGAGATGCATTCAAGTATATGTGGCTGAAAGTGGAGAGGAAGTTAGCTCATTTTCTCCCAGAGAGGGAAGCAAAATGGGGAATTTAAACCTCTGTCAGTCAACAAGGTTGATGGATATTTAACATAAATTATAATTTAATTTTAAAGCCCTCCGTTGGCTCCTTGTGGTCTGCTTTCATCATGTGATAATTCCCTGCTGCTGTCGCTGTTTACTCTCAATCTCTGTTAGTTGTGGGGACATGAAAATGAATGGATGAGGTTCAGTGTTTGTTAAGATAAAACAGACTCAGGGACAATTATGGTATATGTGCACTTGTATATGTGCACACACGCCACACACTGGTGTATGAAAAATGTAGGCTCTGCACTTTTTTTTGCATTGGGATTGCAAAATCAGTTTTAAATGCTGAAGTCACTGTTATACATATTTTACGTATACTATATGCTCTAATGAATGGGCAGACATTTCACTGTATGTCCGACTAATGCTGACGATGAAGGGAGAGACGATGAAACAGCAGCCTTTGTTTTGTGAGCACTCACGGTCTCCAAGACCCAAGAAGAGTTGATAACGGGACTTTGTACGTGCCATTTTTCCGACGCTTTGTCGCGATTGTCCAACCAATAGGGTCGTTTCAATTTGGAGGACAGGTTGGAAAAAAAGTCCAACTGTGTGGGAAAAAAAGTAATGGAAGGTGATACGAGCTAAAAATTGTATCATGATATCCTCAGATATAGTGATATTTCAAAATAAGTGTTTGGATATGAAAAGATATATAAATCATAAAACTTATATTATTATATTTATGACGCAAAATGTATCTATAAATATTCTTATAGTAAAGTGGAAAAGCTTGTTGCTCATTGTGCCCTCTGCTGGACAACACAGTAATTACTTCAGATAGTGTGATTCTTCCAAGCTGTATATTTTGAACTCAAATGGTCTTTTAAAGTGACACCATGTAGTATTTCAACCTTCAAATAATGTCTCCAAATATATTTTGTACTCATTACTCACTACTTTGTATAGTGCCCCTGTTAGAGCCTGAGAGGGTCTCTATCACCTGTTACCAGCACTATGTAACTTTGTCTTGGTTGCTCCAAGAATCAAAGTGAAACCAACTTCTACTGCTGACCGCAGAGTGATTCGTCTCTACTGTTGGACTAGTAAGTAGAGTTTGTACGGTTCGAGTTTGAACACTCACATGTTTACACTTCTATCAGAGTGAGGACCCTCATAGACATAGACATTCTCTAGCCCCTTACCCTAGCCTTAACCATCACAACTAGTTGCCTAACCCTAAGCCTAACCTAAACCCAATTCTAACCCTAGAACCGCAAGGTCTTAACCCTTAAAAAGCCCTTTTAAGGGGTGAAAAAAATGAGGAAAAGCCTAAATGTCCTCCCTTTGTCAAAGTGTCCTCACTCTGTAGGTGTTTATACGATTTTTGGTCCTCACTCGGTAACAAGTACAAGAACACACACACACACACACACTGGTTTCTATGACTTCAGAGAACATTACACTGACCTGGACACTTACTCTACCTTTAACCATAATTACTAGCACCCTAACCCTGACCCTGACCCTGACCCTAATCTCAGCCTAACTTTAAAACACGGCTTCACCTTATAATTTAGTCATTCATATTATGGGGACTTGATTTTTGTCCCCATGAGGAAGACAAGTCCCCATAATGTGGCTGTGTAAACATGATGACTTAAAGAATTTTACTAACATAATTCAATATACAGTTGTATTATAGTGTATGTTCTTGTCATGGTCTGTGCCTCATTCAACTTCATTATAAGCAAAATTCTCTCTTTGGTATTAAAATCAGTTGAATCATTTGTCACAGTTCTACAGTCACAGCTTCACTGCAGCCTCTAGTGAAATAAATTAAGACATCTCCAATATCCAGGATACCCTTACCATGCATACAGCCCAGAGAAAAACAGAATTGATTTCCTTATGCAGTCTGAACAATGAGCTCCACCTGCACACGTCGTGAAGGGCGAGCAGAGGTCATGCTGCCCTTCATCCTGCTTCATCTTGCTATTGAAGTGGACTCACTTCTTCACTGTCCTCCTATTACATGCATGGTCGGCCATGCCTGACTGGGAATACACACCCTTCACAGATAAACCATTAAAGTAAACACTGGAAGATGGAGTTTATATTCATGGCATCGCTCACATGAGACAACGTATACGTTATACATATTATCATATATTGAGCAGTGCCCAGGTAGCAATGGATGTTGGCTACCCAAGGCCTTTTGGCCTCCTCCTCCTATTTTATCGGCATTAAGGGTACACTGGATGTGGCCCCCAAAGGCTGGGCATATATGCACTGTTAATATACAGTAGATACATGTATGTCATTAAGACACGTGGCAGTAAAGGATTAGCTAGGTAGTCTACATATATATTTGGACAAAGACACGTTTTTTTTCATTTTGCCTCTGTACACCACCACAATGAATTTGAAAAGAGTCAATGAAGATGTGATTAAGGTGTAGACTCTCAGCTTTATTTTGAGGGACTGAACAAAAGTATTGCATTAACATTGAAGAATGATGATTTTTTTTTATACATTACTGTCCTTTTTCAGGGGCTCAGAAATAATACTGTCCAGTTGACTTAAAAGCAGTTTCATGGCCAGGTCTGGCCTGTTACCTCACTACTCCATGTCAGACCAAGCAGATAAAGGTATACAGCTCATTGCAAGGGTTGAATTTGCATTTGGTGGCTATTCAGTCAAATTTTCAATATGAGGTCCAAAGAGTTGTCAGTACAAGCGAAAAAGGTCACCATTTGGCTAAGAAATCAAAATAAATCATATCAGAGAGAGAGAAAAAAGTGGCCAAATCAACAATTTGGAACATTCTTAAAAAGAAGGAATCCACTGATGAAATCAAGAACAACAAAAGACCTGGAAGACCACAGAAAACAAGTCAAGGGGATGATCACTGAATTCTTCTGATGGTGAAGAAAAACTCCTTTACAACATCCAGCCTAGTCAAGAACACACTTGAGAAGTCTACAATCAAGAGACGCCTTCATGAATGTAGATACAGAGGGTTTTCAACAAAGTGTAAACCACTGATAACACTCAAGAACAGGAAGGCTGGGCTAGATTTGTTAGACAATATCCAGGTGTGGAAAAAGATTCTCTGGACAGACGAAACAAAGATGAACCTGTTCCAGTATGATGGGAGGAGAAAAGTGTGGCAAATGAAAGGAACAGCTCATGATCATCAGTCAGACATGGAGGAGACAGTGTTATGGCATGGACATGTGTGGCTGCCAGTGGACCAGTGTTCAACTATATAACTAATAACTATATAACTCATACCCGTAAAGTGCTGTAACCAATTCTTTTCATTATATTTACAGACCCTTGTAACTCTCTACACAAAGCAGATCAAAACACCATTAAAAACTGAGCTGCTGGGTGCACAGTTCTCATGTGTCTGTGAAGGTTGTTTGCTCATTATTACAGCTTAATCTTGCAACTCGTGCATTATGCCTTTGTGTTTTCACAGTTATTAAAATGCATCCAAATGCTGCCTCCATGGCTGTTTCTTGCTATAAGCAGATTATGTACATGTGTAGGGCCCCCAAGCCACCAGGGGGCCCCAAAGTTGCATGTTCAGCCTTTATCTGAAGAGAATTAAAATGACTTTACCGTAGCTGTTGTCTATCAGATATTTGTCACTTAACATTGCTTTAGGATTACTTATGATTCATTTTTAAGCTTAGTGTGTATTTTGTAGGCCTCTAATTAGAAGTGTGCTACTGCTTTATAAACAACACTATTTATTTATCAAGCGACTAATAAATATTAGGCCTATTGTTCAAAAATACCTCTACCTCCTCTCCATTAATGTCGAGGGTGGAGTGCTCAGTTCGCATGAATCTCCTGAAGTTCATTATCATCTCCTTGGTCTTGGATGTGTTCAGTTCCACGTTATTGCTGTTAGACCATCGACTCAGCTGCTGCACCTCCTCCCTGTCGCTGGTTCATTGCTGTTGCTGATCGGACCTGCAATGGTGGAACACGCCCTTGCAACATGCCTGTGTTCAGGATGAGATGTGGTTTCTGAGAAATGCTTGTGATTGTCTCGACCTGCCCGAAGACAGATAGTGATCTGGTTGAACAGCAGGAGAACCGCAGTCTTCTGTGAGAGTGAAAAAACAAAACACAAGCTTATGATTGGTCTGGTTTCCAGGCAGAACTATTTCCCAGGATAGTGTGAGATGTTGCCTGAGGGCTTCCTTCTAATGCACAGCTTACCCATATGTCTGTCTACGATAATGATTCCCACCAGGTTAGCAGAGCAGAGAGATATTATCTTGCTGGTGATGCGCCTCAACCGTGACAGATCTAAGAGGCACAGTGAGATTGATGTGCCATATTTGGTCGATTATACCCTTGGATATGTTGTTTTCACTCATTTTAATCATTATAATTATGCCTGAGACAATTTACACTATTTGTTTTCATCAGCTGTCAATCAGCTCAGAAGGAAATTATAATTTTCATGTAATGAAAGCAAGAAATACATGAAAAACATTTCACCCTGGTTGAAGGGACACTGTCCATAATATGCTTGATCAGCTCAGGTCAAATGTTTTGAGTGATTCATTCTTTATTTTCTAGGTGTCAGAAGCAAACTTAGTTTTAAGCCTCGTTCAAACTACACCATTTCCAGCCTGAGCTTTCCCTTTTGCAACGCAGCCATCTCCAGTAGCTATTTTTCAATGTAAAAAGACTCAGTTGAAGAGGCCAAGCAACTCTCTGACGTGCGATAGAGCTCCAGTAGATGACTCCACTCCACCAAGGGAATGCCCTGTGACAGGCAAAGATGCTGTTCACCTCTATAAACGTATATATATATACTAAATCAGGAACTATGTCAAACAACTCCTCTCTCCGCCAACTGTTTCCATCCTAAAAGTGATGGTGGCTAAATGTTGTGCCAAAACAGTCAGAAACAGGTTGATGGGAGAACATTTTACCAGATCCCCTCCGATCCAGAGAGACGGTGGAGGTGAGTCAATTCATTTCAATTCGATTCAGTTTTATTTGTATAGCGCCAAATCACAACATACATTATCTCAAGGCACTGTACCTAATAAGGCCAAAACCTTTACAATATTACAGAGAGAAAAGAAACCCAACAGTTCACACAATGAGCAAACACTAGGAGGAAATCTCTGACAGAACCAGACTCAAAGATATGCGGTCATCTGCCTCGACCGGTTGGGGTGAGAGGAAAATGGGGGACAGAAAGGAAAAAAAAGGGAGGCGAGGGAGAGACAGAAGAGAGAGACCAGGACAAAATATACAACGGTTGTATCAAAACAGTACACTGTAGTCACTGTTACGAAACATGCTCAGCGAGCAGAGGCAACTGATTTCATGGTTCTCTTGGTAAATCATGGACTCAGACTACGTTTAACCAAGAGCTAGTCTGCACAGCACAATAACATGGCAATTATTTACATTACATTAGACCTTTGCTAATGCTAACTTCATGCTACGTTATGCTTAGGTGACACTGACATCCGTGCCATGATGGTGCCATGATGCCAAATTGCCAAATGACATCTTCTTCAGCTTCACTAGCTGATAATGGTGCTTTTTTTTCCATTATACGGCTTGACTCAACTCTACTTAGTTTGGTATCAGAGAAAAATAAAACGTTTTCTCTTTTTTACCAAAGAACAGAAGATGATGCCAGTAGTTGGCTGCTGAGGTAAGCACACGGCACCCTCACTACGGCAACATGACTGATGTTGAAAATGAGGAATGATTCCTAGAGTAGCAGACTCAGGGTCAAGCATAAACATAAAACTGACAGAGACAAGCACAATGTTACTGACTCCACTTAATGTACTAGGACACTTGATTTAGAGTGGGAACTATTTATCCTAAGATTACAGGGAATAGACGATGGCACATTTCGTTGCCATATCATAACATTCGGGGACTTCAGGCCTGGGTTTGGATTCACATCTGTCTTCTAAGTCAGCAGGATCATCCCTAGGTTGGACATTTAGGATTTCCATAAAGTAGTATTTTTATTATTATTATTATTTTAGTTTTTAGCTTAAAACTGGTAACTGTGAACAACTCAAATCAAAGGGCCCACAGCTGCAGCAAACTATACATTTATTTCTGGCCATGACATTTTCTTGATTTTATACATTTGAGGAAAATGTTATAAGTTCTAAATTGTTATTTGGTAAATAATGATTTGATGCTCTCATTTCTCGATGTGAAGTCAATCATTACTATAGCCCAAGAGATATCAGGTATTTAGTTAATGCTGTTCATAACTGCAGTATATCGTTTTTTTTCTTGTTTATTTGTTGTGGTGATCCCAAACCTCGAGTTAATATTTTACAGTTAAGAGTAAATGTTAAATATAGCCTGCTTACATAGATACATGTGAAGTTAATTAATTCAAATGCCAGGTGTAGGAATGGCCATATAGATTGTATTTTTCAGTTACACTTGTATTACTTATGTGGTCTGAGAAAATGTTACAAGAAGGTACCACCCACCCAGTCATACTGTAGACAGTTTATTTACACACAAATATAGATTATCTGAATTGATTTGGAATTGAGCGATGTGGCTCATAATGTGAGTGTAGTCCATCTTCCAGCAGCCGTTTGGCTTCAAAATATGAGTTGTACTTTGTACTGAGTATATGTTTGAATGAGAAGAGAACAAGAAGGCTCACAGCAGATAATATGAAAAGAAAGCATTTGCTGTGGATGACGTTCTGCCGAAGGCTCCAAGGACGAACCTTTGTGCTGCGAGAGAAAACCTGGATACCTTCAAGTAAAGGTTAAAATCTCAAATGCAATATGTCACGGTCTCCATGGAGGCAAGATAAAAGACGAAATAAACTCATCTTTTCACTTTGTCAGACTGTCAGTGCCATCATAAAAGAATTCAGAAAACATTCATTTGATGTTTCATGATGAGACCAGTTTCTGTGCGTCAGTACAAAATAATTTAAATATTTGACTTAAAATATCAGAGTTTCCTCAAAGTTTCCATTTGGTGCTTCAGTCATGTCTTTAATGGCTCTCACCCTGGGATTCCATTGAAAGTCACACACATCCAATTTAGTCAATGGGCTCTAATTTCGTAGACACGGGTGTGTCCAGGCACATTTTGTTAGTTTCGTGCACAGCGCAGGGGGCACAGCCTGGCACAGCCTGGCACAGCCTGGCACAGCCTGGCACAAGTACTCTTCTGTCCCTCTAACCAACACAAATAGCAAAGAGCGGGAGAGAAGGTGTGACTGGGTTTAACAGTCTTCACCAATCAAATGAGCTCACCTTTAAATGCACCGCAGCGAGGCACAGTGCAAGTTTCATTTCGCCATGGACGAAGGAGGCAGCAGCGTCAGACGGCCAAACTTCTCCCAGGAGGAAACTGATGTTCTGGTGCGGGAGGTCCAAGCTCGCAGTGGCCGAATATATGGTCACACGAACAGACCTCCACAGGCTGATGATGCAAAATGCTACCAATATTGTTAATCAGGTTTGCCCTGACATACTGAGAACTGTTGCCCAGTAAAAAAATGGTTCTGTGATGTAAGAAGAAGGGCCAAACAAAAGCACCAGGGATGGCCCCTCCATCAGTGTGAGCTCAGTGGAGGACATTGCATCCTCCACCCTCTCAGCCATAAGCATCGAGGGCTTTGGTGGGATTGAGGTTGGCATTATGAGTAAGGTGAACATATTTTTCCACTAATAAAGACACTCATGTTTAGTGACCTATATTTAAACCATGTGTAATAAAGATGAGTAGTGTGCACAGATCATCCATGTGTAACGGGGATGAAATCAGAAGCACCTGTGCGTAAGGGACGCATTGCCAAGCTCGTGGTCTGGCCCTTGTCACTAGTGTTTGCATGTGAAATGAACTTGTCTTACCCAATTGAATTATGATCATTATGGTATATAACTCTGGATTACACAAAATCAAAGATGTCAATATGTTTAATTAACCCTCTTCAGGATCCAACTGGGAGGCTCCCTGCACATGACGAGGAAGAGGAAGGAGGAGACTACTTCAATAAATCAATAAAATTGATGTTTATACCATTTTGTATCATGAGTAACTTTATGTATCTTTAATGTGATTGAGTAAATTGTGGCCAAAAAATGTACAAATGGAAACATTTAAGGACAGAGCTGTGCAGCAGGTGGTCTCTCCCCTGCTGCCGTCCCTGCCACATACAGTAGAATGCACTGAATTTTACGAGAAGAGAGAAGCCGAATATATACTCACTATCTGATGCCCAGGCTGTTTGTGGTTGGCTGAGAGAGATGTGATGTCATTAGTTTGCATCACAGTTTCAGCTGCGTTAATGAAATTCCATCACATGTGCCAACCGCCTTTGATCTGACATCAGATGTGACGGAACAGTCGATATAGATATAAATGTATGTGCTGATTCAGACAGTTACATTAAATAGTGGTTGTTGTGATTAATAAATGCATTGAAATGTGCCCGACATTCCGTAAACCTGCCTGTGAGGTTTTGGTGACGTGTGCACACTGTGCGCCAGTCAGTCAAATTACCACTAGACCGGCTGCACTTTGCACCTTCAGTGCAGCCTTTTGGCGTGAAATTGTCACTGAAATTGTCTCATTTCTATTATTGTAGTAATATTTGTGTAACGATGCGACCTGAGTCGAAAATAAAACTAGATGGATCCCAAAAGCAGAGATGAAGGGAAGAGGTTTAAACAATTATTTCACTAACAAAAGAAAAACTAAATGTAACCAGTCCATGTGCTACAAACAAATTCGCTGAGGCTGGCCGGCTGGCAAAGGTGGAGCTCAGGAACAGGTATGTAAGGGAAAAAGGAGAATAAAAAGTCACCGAGCTGCAAAAACACACGAGTCACAAAAGAGGTAAAACATTCAGGTAAGGCATTTCTAGACTGAGCAACATGGAGTTACCAGATACGCAAAACATGACGCACTGACAAGGAGGAGCAGGAAATCTGGGTATAAGTAGTCTAGGCGTTGATGAGACGATTGGAGACAGCCGTGGTGATTTTGCTCCACGCCCAGCCGTGCAGCCAGCCTTCTAAACAGAGTAAAGAAAACACAACTAGGGAGAAAAGGAAGTTAACAAAATAAAACAGGAACTAAACAAAACCAAAACCAGCCAGGAGACAGAACATGACATTTTGCTTCTTATGGAGTCTGGAATCTGTGGGACGGATCCTTCATTCAGTGAATCTGTTTCCATTGCACTTATTTGCATTAAAGTTATATCATACACCACATTTATTTTCCACCTCCCTAAAGCGTTCAATGCATATTGAACAGGCAGTAGTAGGCTTGGTTCCATTTCGTAGGCAGGTCCAAGTAAATTTTGAAAAAGTAGGTTCATTTATGTTCATAAATGAGGCAAAGATGTAAAAATCTTTAGGCTATAGGGAGGAGTCAAAAATATAAAAGTGAGATGAGCCAGAGAGCTACAGTAGTTCAGGCAGTCAACTCAGGCTGCATTTCAGTGTCCTAAAGACATGCCTCATGTACGCCCCCCCTCTCAACTGGCGGGCTATTTAAGCTGCAATATTTCCGACTTCTCATCAGCGCCACTGCTGCTCCGTGCTGCTGTTGCTTCTCAGCATTAAGCCCCATCACCACTCCAATCAAGTCATTTCAGACTCCTTGTGATAGAGAGGAGAGGGTAGTAGAGGCAACAAGCCATTTAACCATCACGACGAGTTGGACGAGCCACTATAAACAAACACTAGACTCTCACAAGAACGAGTGACCCAGGGTGAACGTAGTGCACTATGGGAAATTATTATTCTGGGCCATAAAAATGAATTGCAAAATCATAAAATGAAGAAGTGTCAGTACTCTGTCCTGGACAGTACCAGGCGACTTCAAGCACTGCTGTTGTACATATATTACACACTCTATAGTTGCATCATGTATCAAAAACCTTGGCCTGGTTTTAAATTCAGAATTCTTCAGTTAGTCTCATAATCACCTGCAGTGCAGATCTGAAGAACAGAATTCAGAATTCAGTTTTTCTTTTATTTATTTATTTTTAAATGTATCTTTAATTCATTTTTCATGTTCCTCTAAAAGCCGGAGCAATTGGTGCAGCACTGAGCGGGTGACTTCCTCAGCAGTCAGCTGCTCTTGTGTGTGACTTGTCTTTGTCATTGTCAGATCTAAAATGCTGCAGAGCAGAGTCATCACTGCGAGCAGAAAGCTTGCCTTTTTCTCCTGCTTTTGAGATGCCACCATGTTAGCACTGAGATTCACCTCTGTGCCTGTTGCCATGCAACTCCTGACACTTTGGGCATGTAGAGTGAAACACAGGAGCAGGAGCTGCTTCCATGTTGTTCTGTACCTGCGCACTTTAGGTTTCTGCGTTAGCCACACTCATTCTCACATGAGTCTTAAAACACAGAGCAGATAAAGTGAGTCAAGCTGGAGCTGCTTCGAAAAAGAGTGGAGAAATTCATTTTTACCTTTATCTGCTCATATGCTCCCTGCAGCTCTACTCTGCTTGTTCCTATATCTGACTGTGTATTCAGAATCTTCAATTTAAACCTTACCTTTCATCTAATGAGGTTAATTTAAAGTTATCATCATAGTAGTGCTAATTGCTTTTGTGTATATGAACAAAAGGTTTTGGCTAGAATGAAGATTAAGCTTCTTCCAAAACTTCATTTGTCTTCTCAGTCAGCAACAGTTCACGGCAAATCTAAATGTAATCTAAGTTTAATTCATTTAAAGGTGCAACGAAACCCAACAGTTCACACAATGAGCAAACACTAGGCATCAGTGGAGAGAACCAGACTCAAAGATGTGCGGTCATCTGCCTCGACCGGTTGGGGTGAGAGGAAAATGGGGGACAGAGGAGAAAAAGGGAGGCAAGATAGAGACAGAAGAGAGAGACCAGGAGCAAATATACAACAGTTGTATCAAGTTTAGAGTCAGTTATGTCATGTTTATAGAACTACAGTGTCAACTAGTCTCTAGTTTCCTCCCACATTCCTAAAACATGCAGAATTCAGTGGACACTCTAAATTGCCCGTATATGTGAGTGTGAGAATAAAAGATTCTTTCTTATGTCGACCCTGCCATGGACCGGTGACCTATCCAGGGTGTGACCCCGCCTTTCGCCAAGCGGTGTATCTCATTAAGGCTGTTTTTCCTGTGCTAATGAAAAAAGCTTTTAGAGGGGCTTCTCGCAGAGAAATGACAATATGTTGTAAACAATGTCATATACTAAAATAAGTATCTACCCTCAAAAATACAATAATTTCTCCATTCTCGCCATTTACAGTCACTGTTGTCTCCTTAAAATAGAGTTGTTACCGTTCATTTTAGATGATAACTGGTGTAATTCTATGGCTACTTACATGTGAAACGATGATATTACTTATAATGTAATACAAATAATCAGGTCAATATGACATATTTATCAGTATTTCTTTTTGTTTATGACCGAATGTGATATGAGAAATTACCTAAATTGTAAGAATCATCCAAAAAAGTCAAAATGTATAGTTTTTGTCAAATAACGGGGCAACGAGGCCATGAATTGCTGCTTCAATATGTTCTCTTGACACAAAGATTCTGGCATTGAGAGACAAGAGACATTTATGCTGTTTCTGGAAACAGACAGAGAGAATGAAGTAAAAGTCAAGGTGACTTTTACTGATGGCAGGGGCTTCACCCTCCTCTGTAAGACAATGACTAAAAAACGTGCACACTGGGAGTGGAAATAATCAGGTGCACCTTTATTTTGTTTCCTGGGACAGAGTGATATTTGTTGGCCCGTTACAGCTTAATTGTGTAAAACAGCAACTGTCTCTGTGTGCATATCTGCTGTTCTTACTTTCCCTGGCAGCTCGATGGATGCCATTTTAATTCTTCAGTGATGTGTGTTTGAGAATTCAGCTGGAAAGGATAGTGGAATGAGGAGGAGGAGGAGGGTACAGCAGTGTGACTGATGATGCACGTGGGCACAGACACACCTTGTCTGTCATTTATCTGTTGGCTTTGTTTAGAACTCACAAAACTGCACCATGTATGTTTTTATAAGACTAATTTCATCAACTTTTGTTGGTCTTAATCAATATTCAACATACAGCATTTGATTAATGAAGAACAAGATCCATTTCTCTCCCTCTGCTCTTTCACACTGTCTCATCTAGAGAGAAAAATATTTACTGCTTTTAAGAGGCTTTGCTGCCACATCATGAATCTCCTAGCAACCACATCTGGTAATGGGAATGTCAAGCAGACAAAAAGAGAGATTATGTGCTAGGGTCTGCTTCTCACTTTTGTCTTGAGTATGGTTTTGGTTCATTTATTAAATCTCTAAATGATCATCCATCCTTACCATTTTAACACCTGAAACATGACTGCTGACATCACTCACTCATTGGCGACCACGTTATCCTCCACATGGGAGTCACGGACGGCTGAAGCCCAACCCAGCTGACACCAGTCCATCAGGGCCATCATACAGAGATGAACAACCATTCAATTCAATTTTACATTTAATTATATGTTTTTTTGGACTTTAGGAAGCTGAGAACCTGGAGAGAACCCAGGTCCCCATGGGGAAAACATGCAAATGTCACACAATAAGGCAGAAACGTTTTGGAGGTGACTGCGCAGACAACCATGCTCACGCCCTGTCCCATTCACTGGAAAATCTAATTTCTCTTGCTTTTTGGTGCATCCCCGTGTCCTTTCTGCATCCACACATCACTAAAGTGCCACAACAAACACCTGAGCCACTTCTGTGGATGCAGGGCGTCACTGCTCTTCCAAACAGAGGGCGGGCTAGTTCTGTTGTCAGCTGTAAACACCAACACGAGACACTTCATAAGCTGCTAATCTTGCTAAACGCCTTCATGGCCAATCAAAATCACATTCGCACCTATAGTTTGCTTTGTTGGACCTGCCAAACTCAAAAGATGGATGTACCATTCTGATTTTCATCTATCAGCTATCAGGTCCCCTCCTAGTTCTCTCTTCTCCTCACTGGCAGATGTGAATGACAACACTGAGGCTGTAGCCGTTTATAGCGTTCACAGCAGTGATGAAACGCGCCACTTCATTGAGTTCACTTGCAATATAGTCAGAGACCACCTCTTTAAAGTGGGCCAGTTTGGTTGTTGTCAAACGTTTCAAACCACATGACTGTGAATGCACCGTAATACTCTCATGAATTTTTTAAGCATCTTTTTAAAGGAGCGAGGAAAATATTTCACATTTAGTGAGTAAAATGTATAATGTGCAGTAAAAATTTAGATGTAAACTGTTCTACGTTGTCAAAAGTTGCTGAGAGGCGACCTGTTTCCTTTCCAGAGCACTGTTTCAGAGGAGAACACTGCAGGCAAAAGCTTTGACCTGACTAGCAAGACATCAAACATCTGCTTCCAGCTTCTTAACTTTACGTTTTTGCTGTTTTCACTGTCATATATCAGTCATTCAGAATCAGAATCACAGGAAACACATTGTGGGTCAATATGGGTGAATATATATATATATATATGTATATATATATATATATATTCAGTTAGCATTTCCATTGATTAAATGAAATATGCAGAATTTTTTGTTCATTGATCAAACACATACGTATCTCTTGTCACTTTAAAGCTGTTGATGGTGCAGTTGATGGTTGGTTGTTGGTTAGCCTCAGGTTAGCCCCAGGTGAGCATTTGTGGATTATACTGTCACTTCTCCATTATACAGTTCTAGCAATACTCGACTCCTTTTTTATTTTTATTTATCTGTTTTATTTTTTTGCTTTTCCATTAGGGATAATACCTAGTGCTCGGTGCTTTTTGGTACCTGTTCTGGTGAGGTTCAAGCATTGTCACTGGAAGACTCATGAGTGCAACCTCCAACACAAGAATGAAACTAAACAATGCCGAACTGTTTAAACTAGTTAAAAAGACTTACAAACCCTGAAAACGTGTTGAAAACCATTATTTAGCGTACTTGTTCCCACCTGAAGTGTGCAGTCTAGAGAAAAAACAGGACTGGTGTGTCTGATGACTGTCTTGCAAAGTAGAAAGATGTATTTTTTTTGTCATCTGAATGTGAATCTTCTGTGCAACTATGCAATGAGACACATCTGTTTAGTTTGGGTGATTACAGTGGGTAATCAGTCAAACTCTGCTTTTGCTAAGTTGATCACCTCTGCACTTAGTGACTACAACCTTCCTCTGGATACAGTGCTTTTTCTGTTCATGCTTTAAAGCAGACATTTTGCAGATTGAAGTTCCAAGATCAGCAGAACATGATGCATGCCTGACACCTTATCCTCCACATGAGGGTTGCAAGGGGCGCTGGTGCCTAATCCCAGCTGTCAAAGGGTGAAAGGTGGGGTACACCCTGAACAGGTCGCCAGTCCATCACAGGGCCACACATAGAGATAAACAACATCCACTCTCACATTCACATCTACGGGCAACTTAGAGTGTCCAATTGGCCTAATCCCCAAATCTGTTTTTGGAATGTAGGAGGAAACTGGAGAACCTCCATGCAAAAAAGCTCTTATTCCAACCGGGTCACAAACCTGGGTCATCTTGCTGCAAAAGCAAGAGTGCTAACCACTACATCAACCATGTGGCCATGCTGCTAATCAAATGATGCTAATGAACAAAGAGGCCTGCAGTGCCTCAGGCCAAGTTAGCTCTAACAGAAACAACAATCACTGTCTGGTACTTTGAGAAGGACAGGAATTAGGACAGTGGTTGAATTTATATTAGGCCTTGTCAGTTCCAGTAGAGAATCTTATGAAAAATCCAGCAACAAAGGCCCAGGACTGTTGAGTTCCTAGAATCCTGCATCAAACACTAATGGGACAACATTCCTTTCCTAAAACTCCAGCAACTGGTCTCCTCACCCAGAAATGGTCAAATGTCTCAGTTTCAACACATGATGTTGTTTATGTATCTATTGGGAATATAATATGGGTTTATACGATGTGCAAATCGCAAATTACATTTACATTTTACAGAGCCTCCCAGCTTTCTTGGAAACGTGCACTTTTATCGACAAATAAAAACTAGACAAAAATGTTAAGGAGGGACAAACTGGGAAGAGATCTAATTAGAAGAGAATAATAATAGATCCAATCTGAACTAATCTCTTTATTAGGTACTTTATTCGGTCAGTTTTATCTACCTGGATGTCAACACAAACAGGACAAACAGGGACAGCAGCAGAAATCATGGTGTTAGGAAGAAAGAGAAGAGACGACAAATGGTTAATGTTAATGTAAGATATTGGACCACACAGAGGTGCCCTTGTGACAAATGAAAGAAGATCTTTGAAAAAGCACCATCAACAGCCAGATCATCACAGGCGGGTGGTGGACCTATCATCGGCTTTAGTCATATTATCACATATTATCGTTCCATGTGTGGTAGCATACACAGACAGTTTCCAGTAGAGGCTGTAATGGCCAAGTCTATGGGATCCACGGCATCAGGATTACTGCCACTAGGGGGTGCTGCATTTGGACAGATTTTGGGACCATCAGTATTAGAATAATCATAAAAAAAAATCTATTAAAAAATATTTTTTTAATAGATTTTATTAATGTGTGAACAAGTTAAAATGAAGCCATGGGTACACTGTTCACTTATGTTGCGATGAACCAACACATATTTAGCTGTGCAGGGGTCTTCTTTGTTGTAAAAATTATTTAAGGGGCTTTGGATAAAAAAAAATGCTTCACACTTTGAACAGTGTTCACCTTAAAAAAGAGGGTTAATTTCAAAAAAAGAGTTCCCATGCATACCAAATACCCATCCCCCAGGCATTTAGAACTGGCATAAAATTATAATACAGAGGCCAAGATTATCATAGTTATTTTAAACAATAGCCATATACTTACTACAGCATTTGCTTCATTAACTTTTGTCAGCTGACCTCTTAGATGATGATCATGTCCCAAGAAAACCATCACAGCTTTTGCCTTTAGCGCAGCTATATCAAAATGTCCATGAGGGTGTAGTGATGACACAGCCCATGCTAGTTGAAGCCTTTCATCACTTCATGGGTTGCCATGGCAGCTGTGGAAAGGAATTTCCATTAATACCAAGTATTCACTCAGCAATTTCTGCCAGAAATGCACATTTTGTAGTTTCCTGTTCTTTATTAGTCCGTATTTTTGGCCACTAACTTCTCCTGAAAGCCCATGGCTTTGATATTGATGGACGTAAAAGAAGTATTTACATTTATTATGAGCATTCGAATTAACACAGCCACAGCCAGGGGCCTGTCTCCTCAAGTAGTGGGGAAGAGGTAGGGGTCCAGTGGGGCATGGGTGATGACCACCAGCAGAAGTGCTGGAAGGAGCTGCAGTAGTGGAGTCTACAGGACCCACAGTAACAGCATTATCATCACCAGGAACACTAATGGGAGCTGCAGTGGCAGGATTACCACCAATAGGAGCACTAGGGAGAGCTGCAGTGGCATGGAATCTATGGGACAAGCAGTGTGACAATTACCACCACTAAGGGAGCTAGGGGGGGCTGCAGTGGCAGGGGCTATGGGATCAGCAGAATCAGGATTACCACAAGTGGGAGGGCCAGTTTTTATAATTTCCTCAAACCTTTCAAAGTATTTGACTTTGTCTGCAACACAAGGAGTGGGACACACAGTTGGATTATGGAAGGGTTTGGTATCTATGGGATCAGCAGCATCAGAATTACCACCAGCAGAAGCACCAGCTTTTTTACAGTCTTCACAGTTTTCAAAGTATTTGACAATTTCTGGAACGCAGTGAGTGAGGGATGAGTTCTGTTCAGTTGTTTCATGGAGGGATTTGAGAGGGATATGCACAGGCATATGATACACTTTCTGGGTGGGATCGCTGTGGGCCCTCTGGTCATTGGTCTGATTCTTCACACCTTTGATAATGGCGGTAAATTTGTTGGTGGATTTAAATGCAATGTTGTATTTAATAGCATCAGGATAACCAGAGGGTTCACTTAAGTACTTGGGAGGAAGTAGTGGTCTAGAGGGACGTGGGCGAAGTGGGGAGAGTGGGGGACAACTTCCACCAGTAGGGGAATGAAGAGATGCTGTAGTAGAAAAGTCTATGGGACCCACAGCATCAAGATTACAAACACTAGGAGTGCCAGGGCAAGCTGCAGTGGTGGAGTAATTGTGACCATCAGCATCAGATTTACCATCACCAAGAGCACAAGGGGGAACTGCAGTAGTGGAGTGTATTGGACCAGCAAAATCAGGATCACTACAGTCACTGCTGGAGGGTCCCCTCAAGTGCTTGGGAGGAGGTAGTGGTCCAATAGGATGTGGTGGAAGAGGTGGATGGCTTTCACCAGCAGAAGGACGGAGAGGAGCTGAAGTGGTGGAGTCTATGGGACCTTCTGTATCAGGATTACCATCAGGAGGAGTCACAGTGGTGGAGTCAATGAGATCATCAGCAGCAGAATTACCATCCGTGAGAATGCTGGAGGGAGCTGCAGTGGTGGAGTTGACAGGACAGTCTGTGTTAGGATTGTAAGAGCTATTGCTGGAGGGTCCCCTCAATTGCTTTGGAGAAGGTAGTGGTCCAAAAGGAGATGGAGGAAGGGGTGGATGGCTTTCACCAGCAGAAGCATGGAGAAGAGCTGAAGTGGTGGAGTCTATGGGACCCGAAGCATCAGGATCACTACAGCCACTGTTGGAAGACCCTCTTAAGTACTTGCAAGAAAGTAGTGGTCCAGTGGGATGTGGGGGAAGCGGAGTACACCTTGCACCAGCTGGAGGACGGAGAGGAGCTGAAATGGTGGAGTCTGTGGGACCTGCTGCATCAGGATTACCATCACTGAGAGCACTAGGAGGAGTTGCAGTGGTGGAGTCAACAAGACCATCAGCAGCAGAATTACCATCACTGAGACTGCTACAGGGAACTGCAGTTTTGGAGGTGACAGGACCATCAGCGTCAGAATCATTACAGCCATTGCTGGAGGGTCCCATCAAGTGCTTTGGAGGAGCAGTTGGTTCAATGGGACATGAAGGAAGTGGTGGATGACCTCCAACAGTTGAGGCAGTAGGAGGAGGTGTGTAATGCTGATCAACAGGTCCTGTGCTCTCTCTTGGTTCTTGATTTTCCACATCTTCCCTTCTTGCTAAGACAGAGCTAACACAGAGGGTAGGATGTACTCTCTTGATGGTGGGTGTGGCAGGTTTACAGTAAGGTTTGGGTAATATATGCATAGGCATAGTATGATCGACCCTCTGGGAGACCGTATTTGTCACTTTGCTCATGTTTGTCCTTGAGTTTATCCAGCTATCAGACTGGTGGGTGTGCTTCTTATTCTACAGCAGTTGGTATCCGTAATGCTACTTTACTGTGTTCTTGTTCTCTTTGCTTCTCATTCATTTGCCTTTTTCTATAACAATCGCTTGTAGGCTGTACACTGAGGGTTGTAGTGCTGTTGGCAGTTGATATCTGTAATGTTGCATTACTACCCCCCTTTTTAAGTAAAATAAAAGCCATCAAAGTCATGACAGAAAGAACAGCATGAAAGGAAGATGTCATGCACTTTCCTTTCATATAGCACAAATTTTCTGATGTCATGATGCCGAAGTCATAAATAGGCACACCCCTCCTGTTTCAAAGCAGTGTAAGCAAAAATTATTACTCACCACCATTTGGCTCCTTTAATTCATCTGTCCATCAATAAATGCAAGGATTGTCATTCTTCTAATTATTTCCAGCAGGCTTTACACTGAGTGTAATGATGCTCGCCACAGTCCTGTGTGGAAGAATGTATGTCTCTCATTGCAGATCAAAGTCTTTCCTCTAAAACAGTTTCTGTCACTTCTGTGATAAAGAACTTCAAACTGAGATTAACAGCTTTAGACTGTTGAGGGAAGCATTACACTCTCAGTGCACAGCCTGCCAGAAATTATAACTACAATCCCAATTCCAAAAAACACTGGGACAGTGTGTAAAATGTAAACAAAAACAGAATGCAAGGATTTGCAAATCTCATAAACCCATATTTTATTCCAAACGGAACATAAACAACATATCACACATTGAAACTGAGACATTTTACCATTTAAAAAAATATTAGCTCATTTTGAATTTGATAGCAGCAACACATCTCAAAAAAAGTTAGAACAGGGTGATGTTTAAGTCAAGTCAATTTTATTTATACAGCCCAGCATCACAAACACAATCTGCCTCGAAGGGCTTTACAGTCTGTACAGCACGTGACACCCTCTACCCTTAGACCCTCACACTGAGTGAGGAAAAACTGTAATGATTCGACTTTAGTTGAAAATAAAAACTAGGAGGATCCCAAAAAGCAGAGACAAAGTTAAAAAGGTATACAATCATTTATTTACAAAAGATAACAAAAAGTATCCAGTCCATGTGTAACAAACAAAAGATCACTGAGGCTGGCAAAGCTGAGGGGAAAAAAAAGAACTAACAAAACCAGATTATTTAAAAAAAAAAAAAAAAACGTTTTAGGTTAGAAGTTGCTGACTCAGTGATGTGGAGTTACCCGACATGTAGGACATGACACGCTGTCAAGGAGGAGCTGGAAACCAGGGAATAAGTAGCCAGGGTGTTGATGAGACAATTGGAGACAGCCGTGGTGATTAAGCTCTACGCCCAGCCGTGCAGCCAGCCTCCTAAACAGGGTAAGAAAAAACACAACTAGGGAGCAAGGGAAGTTACAAAATAAAACAGGAACTAAACAAAACCAAAACTCCCGCAGCCAGGGGACAGAATCATGACAAAAACTCCACAAAAAAAACTTTTACATGGAAAATATAGCCCTCAGGAAGTTCAGCAGATTACTAGCAAAACATCAAATATTGTAATTTGTAATTCTCAACATTTATGCCATAAGTCAACACAAGATAGAGGGTGTGGGTAAAACTATGAGTGGCTTTATTAACATGTTGGACAAAATTGTTGAACCAATGGAGTTCACTACAGACATAAAAGCAGAGCAAAGGCTGTCACTGTCAATATCTACATGAATAATTTATCTGTGCTAAGAAACTTATTCAGGTAGAAAGTCAGAGAACTTGTGCAAAAATTCTGAGTAAGGGCCAGGTGTACGGTAGACAATAACTACAGTCTGCTGTAGTTTCCAGTTTGGATGAGCTAGACTAAGAATAAGAGCTTCAAATGACTTAGACTTATGTTTTAGTTTTGATTTAATTAGCAGACTGGAGTTATAAATTGCTGCAACCTCTCCTCCTCGGCCCGTGCTTTGTGGAATATGTGTATTAATATGAGTAGGGGGAGTGGATTCATCTGTAACCATGTTTCAGTTAAGCAGAGTAAATCAATATGATTATCTGCAATTAAATCGTTGACTAAGAGTTATTGTGAGGAAAGTGACCTGATATTTAGTAGCCCACATTTTATTGATAGATTTTTAAATTAACTTTTTGTGGTGGTTTTAATTTTTATTAGGTTTGTGTAAGTCACTCCTCTTGTATTTATTCTCTGGCTAAGCAAATTGGGTAGCCAGGGGACAGACAATGAAACTATATGGTGCTGGGAAGTTTACCATTGTGTACCATCTCCTCTTCTTTTAAGAACTGTCTGTAAACATCTGGGAAGTGAGGAGACCCTTTGGTGGAGTTTTAGGAAAGAAATGGTGTCCCATTCTTGTCTAATGCAGGATTCTAGCTGCTCAACAGTCCTGGGCCTTTGTATTAGGACTTTTTTCAACAGATAAAAAGGGCCGAATGGGCTTTGATGTTTAAATTATGTAATTCCCTAATGAAACCAAGCGATTTTGCATGAGCAGATCCAGCTTGCTATTCAAATAGCAATGTGCCGTGCACAAGCATAACTGTGTTTTATAGAGAATAACAACTGATGTCAGTGGTTCTATAGTCAGTTTATCATTTTCAGACATTTTCTTCAACTCCTGAGTGCCCAGACACCCACTTAAGGCCACACACTATTTCAACTACCAGGTTAGGGCGGGCTCTTGATTTCCCTTCCCTCAAAGCCATCAAAGCTACTGCAGAGTTGAAGCAGATTATACAGCTCTGACTTCCTTGACCCAATGCATTGCCCACAACATCGGCAGCAGCTCTGAGGAAAAAACTGACACATAGTCTGATATGCGAGCCATCTGGCTGATCTGAAAAGGAGACAAAAACACACAAACACAAAAACACTGGATCCTTAGACCCATTTCTTACAACTATTATTTCTATTTCAGAATGAGAGGTGTTTACAGTGTGCAAGACGTCACTGAGGCTGTCCAAAACAGAAAGAGAGATTTTGAAATGGAGTCAGACACCGGGGAATCACATAACAAGGAAGGTGGATGAGAATGCAGGTCCAGTGGACAAACCGAATCACACACCCACTGAGTGCCCAGCTGATGATGATGAGGATGTCAAGCCAAACAAACCAAGTCAACCAACTCATCAGGCTATGCCCCCTAGGACTGGTATTGCTGGCTGAAAAAGTATTTAATTTGTCTTAATACTGATTTCTTTGGTCTTAAACCAACTCTAAGGAAACCCTGACTCTAGTCATTACATTCAGATTCATTTGTTTTAACCAGGATATTTGCAAGTGGATGTTTTGACCTGTTAGGACTCATGTGGTAAAAAAGTGTACTATCTGTACTGCAAATAATTTAATCAAAATCCCAACAGTTTTCAGGCTCCTTTATGAATTACCCTCTTAGAGAAAATGTGTACTCCTTGAATCTAATAGCTTATCTTTAGTGCAGCATTGTTCAAATGGGGAAACAAAGAAACAAATGTAGGCTTACTTGTAGTTCCCAGAGTCCATAAAAGTAGAATGGGAGGCAGAGCCTTCAGTTACCAGGCTCCTCTCCTATGGAACCAGCTCCCAATGTCGGTCTGGGAGGCGGACACTGTCTCTGTATTTAAAGTTAGACTTAAAACCTTCCTTTTTGATAAAGCTTATAGTTAGAGCTGGCTCAGGGAAACCTGAACCATCTCTTAGTTATGCTGCTATAGACCTAGACTGCTGGGGGATTTCCTGTGGTGCACTCACACTCACTCTTTCACACTCACTCTCTCACACTCAGGGTATGAATGTGACTTAATTATTGTCTCATTAACTTTCTTTTTCTCTGTGTCTTCCTTCCTTCCGTTCTCTCTCTCTCTCTCTCTCTCTCATCTTGCAGGCTGCCGGATCCAAATCCAGTTGTGATGATATTATTATTATTATTATTATTATTAACAATAATATTGCTATCATTATTATTATGCTTTGATTAAAAGTTCATCAGTATAATTTCTTATCAATAATCTCTGCTGCTGCTTGTATAAATGACATCATAGTTTTATAAAAATGACATAACTGATTCTTAACTTGATAAAACAATTTTTATCAATTATATATATTATTTGCTCCTGGTCTCTCTCTCTTCTGTCTCTATCTTGCCTCCCTTTTTCTCCTCTGTCCCGCATTTTCCTCTCACCCCAACCGGTCGAGGCAGATGACCGCACATCTTTGAGTCTGGTTCTGTCAGAGATTTCTTCCTGTTAAAAGGGAGTTTTTTCTCTCCACTGATGCCTAGTGTTTGCTCATTGTGTGAACTGTTTCTTTTCTCTCTGTAATATTGTAAAGGTTTTGGCCTTACTATGAACATTGCCTTGGGATAATGTATGTTGTGATTTGGCGCTATATAAATAAAATTGAATTGAATTGAATTGAACAGTTCCTCCTGTTCAGGTGTCAAGTGCAGGCCATAAAAAATAGAGCTGTGCATTTTTCTTCCTTTAATTAAACTTTAAAAACAAACTGATTAACGTTGGTTACAGAAGAGAGACTTTTCTCTAATTTGAATGAAAGTCGGGTGTGTGTGAGCACAGCCACCCTTTCTGACTGTTCTATGACGCAAGTCAAATTGTAGTCACGTTCAGTGAATTTCACCTGCTGATAAGGTGGTATTGTATTTGTTAAGCAGGACCCTGGAGGTCCTTGTGCTTAATTACATGTGGACTTATAATCTAATAAGTTTAATGAATCTTGACGAATGGAGCAGGTGAAACAGGGCTAATGGAATATAATTACCTTGCCTGAACTGTCCGGTGGAGGACCTCTCCTAACTCAGATGATAAAACAAGGGATTAAACCCACTCTGTGGATTGGAAATGAATTTTGTCATTCATAAAACATTATCCTTGTTAAGGATATTGAGTTGCATGGCTTAGTAGGCAGTTTATAATGGCATTTGACTTTCAGAATAATAAAGGCCATGTTTTTTGCATAGCTGTGCTTCAATTGTGACGTTAGCTGTTCCAGTGACTCTAAGCAAAGGGTGCAAGTAATCATTGGTTCATATTTATTTGACCTGTTTAAGTGGTCATTCTAGATCAGTATCAACCCCATATGACCTGTTTCAGTGGCTGGTGTGGTGTTTTTTGACTGCAGGACAGCATGTCCTTTGCTGTCCTGCAGTCTAACTATAATTGCGATGTGTGTAGTCTAGCTGAGAGCTAATGAGGACAAGGGGATTATGCTTTTTCCTTTGCCCGTCCACTTTTCAATACTTAAAAGGTAGCAGTGGGTGACAGCTAAAAATCTTTGACATGAATTAACAAGGTGAAAAAGGCATTAAAGGCAATACCCGAGCAGAAATCGTGGATTTCTGCATTAATGAAAGGTAAATGTACAGCAGTGTATCCAGGCACATGCTGCAGTAACCCTGTCGGTAGAGTTCATTGTTTTGCATATTTATATGTTTCCCTTCTCCAACATACCTGATTCAAATGTGGTCAGCAAGTCGCTTATGGTGAATGGCTTCAAGAGGGACATGTGAAAGGTGGGATGGATTTTAATGGAAGGAGGGAGCTTGAGCTGCATGACTGCTAGGTTGATTACCTGGTCCACCTCAAAGGTGACCGATGAACCATGGTATCAACTTCCTAGATTCCACCTGGAGGGGGAGATCGCAGGAGGATAACAAAAGCTTGTCGCTGGGCCGATAGTTGGGGGCAGGAACTTGGTGATGATCAGCCAGGATGATCAGCTCCTCTGGCAGTCCTCCAGACGGCCCGGCAACGACAAAGGTGGGCCCGGATGGGAGGCATTGCAACCTCCTCCCCTGAGAAGAAGTCATAGCTGGCCATGAGACCATCCCATTGGAGAAGTTGGTGAGGGAGTTATGAGCATAACTCCAGGACTCCGTTTGCCTGACGGTGATGCATCAGAGGGCAGAATCCAGCTCCTGGTTGGCCCTCTCAAATTGTCCATTAGACGGCCACCAGAACCACTGCTGCAGGTGAGTCCTGGAGACTCAGGGATGGCAGGCCAGCTTCAAGACATGCTCCCACTGCAGAACCTGGAATCAGAATAAAAAATGGTTGGGTGGTCCTGAGCCGGGGTCCAGTCCCATCTCTTGGGCCTCCCGAACGACTGTCTCAGTGTCCCAGGAAGAGGCACCAATGAAACAGAATGAGGACAGGATAGGTTGCTCATCCAACTCCTGGTGGACTGGGTTGTGGAGGTGGGAGAGAGCGCGTTTCTGGAACTTGGGTGGTATGCAAGGGTGAAGTTGAGTCTCTTGAGGAAGAGGGACCAGCAAGCGTGTTGGGAGTTTAGTCTCTTGGTCTTACGGAGGTAAGAGAGGTTTTTCTGGTCAGTCCAAACGAAAGGCAGCTCAGCTCCCTCCAACCAGTGTCTCCACTCCTGTAAGGCAGCCACTACAGCCAACAATTCATGGTTACCCAAATTATAGTTTATTTCAGCTGGTGATAACTTACGGGAAAAGAATGCACATGAGTGAAATTTCTGGTCTTGGGGATTTCTCTGGGAGAGTATGGTACCAATACCATTGTCAGATGCATTGACCTCCACAATGAACTGAAGCGAGTGGTCGGGATGAGATAATACAGGAGCAGGAGTAAAGAGCTGCTTGAGGGTGGTGAAGGCAGCCTCCGCCTCCAGGGTCCACTAGAAGGGCTACAAGGCAGAGGTCAACCTGGCAAGGGGAAAGGCAACCTTGCTGTACCCTTTGGATAAACCTATGGTACAAATTAGTGATCCCCAGCAAATGCTGTACCTGTTTGCGTGTAGTGGGTATAGCTGGACATACTTGTTTAAGTCCAGCTGTCTGGTAAAGTCAGCATCAAAGTCTGACAATGTTGAGAACCTGAAGTGAGTGAGTGGAGCCCTGGTGGGAGAGAGTGGCAGCTAATGTAGTCCTATGAGAAGAGTGGGGCTGTGTAGAGGTTTTAATCACCTGGATGCTCTTCTCCCCTAGTGAGCCACCCCTGTGAGGTCTGGAGGAACACTTGCACCTGAGATGGCCTGATTGTCTGCAGTAAATGCACAGAGCAAGTCTGAGTCGCCTCTGCCAATCATCTGGGGTTATCTGGTCATTCCCGATTTGCATGGCCTCCGTAGGTGCTGGAGAGGAGGTAGGTGAGGAGGGGGGAGAGGATGAAGCCTGGAGCAACGATTCAGGAGAGGAAGAGGAAGAAGAGAGAAGAGGCGACTTGAGCTGGGTTAGCAGGGGGGAGACCTGTCTGCATGCTTATGTCTCTCTCGCATTCTATTATCAATTCTGATAGCTGAGCTCATTTGTTAAACTATCACTTAGCCCCCTTAAAAATGCAGTCTTTAACACTGGATCGTTCCATCCAATCTCTGCAGCCAGGATGCGGAAGTCTATGGCAGAATTAGCTGCAGATTGTTTGCCTCGTTCAGTGGAGAGTAAACAATTAGCTGTCCTTAAAATACTTTAATCATTTTTGGGGAAAAAATAAAAGAATCATACACAGGGGAATTCGATTCAATCACTGGGAAGCTTTACCTCTAACCAAATTATACACATGTGCTAGGTGGGAGCTATCAGAAGTAAGCAGGATTGGCTGTTGGTCAAACACGAACTTATATTGTGTGAGGAAGCGTGCACTGGCCCCAACTTACCCCCATTAACATTCAGGTGTTGGGATGGATGACTCACAGTGAAAAGTGGCGGATGATGATGGCTACGGTGGTTGGTGATGGTCCTCCAGGACGGCAGGTGGAGAGTGATGGGATGACGAGGCAGGAGAAGCGCCGCCAAGTTGGCGCGAGATGTGAGTAATACTGGAAGTGAGAGTCTAAATGGCGTCCATTATGTCGCCTAGTGCCTGTTTGTGCTGTGTGACGGCGGCCACTTGCATAATTTAATGGTCAGTGCGTACTATCATGATAACTAAAATCAAAAACGTAAGTGGACCCAACTAAGCAAAAGCAAGATGATTTAGAAAAAAAGGGAAAAAAAAAAAATAATAGTCCAATAATTAGTCCAAACTAAAAGTGCTGAGGTTGGCTGGGTGGTGAGGCAGAGCTCAGGAAACAAAAATTAAACTTGTACAGTCATTCATGCCTTTGTCACAGTTGTTATTACTGTAATGCCTTATATGTTGGGGTTAGCCACGCTGCAGCTGGTTTTGAATGCTGCTGCTCGCCTGTTAACCGGTGCACACAGACATGAGCACATAACTCCCATTCTGGCCACTCTTCATTGGCTCCCACTACAGGATTTGTTTTAAAATTCTTATCTGCTTTTAAATGTCTGCATGGCCTTGCTCCACCAAACCTCTCCGACTTACTTACCGCAGTCTCTCAAATCTGCTGATCAGCTGCTTCTGACTGTACCTAAAACTAGGCTGAATCTCAGAGGGAATTGGGCTTTTACAGCTATAGCTCCCAAACCCTAGAACAGGCTGCCAATCATTAGACAGGCCCCTTCATTTCCTGTTTTTAAAGCTCGTCTTAAGATACAGCTCTTATCCTTGGCCTTTGACACAGCATGAGCTGATGGCTACTTGCAGAAGTACTGTTTTTTCTCTGTTTTTGTTTTTTTATGTATTTTACTTAGTTTTTATTTTACTTGTGTTTTATGTATGCTTTGATTGGATTGGATTGGATTGGAAATATGACCAGTTATAAAATGACTGCCACTACAAGCCTGAACCAAATAAAGTCCTGCTACAGTCACTGCTGAGCAATGTGAAGGACCTGCTCAGTAAAGCACCTGCAATAACAGATGATTAAAAGATTGTTAGATTATCCACTGAGTGGTTTTGTGCTCCCCGGTTCTTTCTAATGAAAAGGGGGACACAGCTGTGGCTGACAGCTGTGGTCACTCCTCGGGCCCTTTTCCTCCGTCTCTTTCCTGTTTTCCTGTTAGCTCAGACGGCTGCAGACAGCTCAGTAAATGCCAGATGGACTAAAATTGCTTCCTGTCCAATATTCTGTCTCTTTTTGCACACTTTTTTTCAGTCATACTCTATTCAAGGTCCCACTGGAGGGTGGCTGGATGATTTAGAGAATGAAAAATGGTGAGCTTAGGTATTTTAAAGTATTATACTTCAGTACCATATTGACCATGCGTAGAAAAAACTTAAACTGTACAGACTTAGATTTTAACTGTAAATTTAGTTTGTGAGAACATGTTCATACACTTCCTCAGTACTGTGTAATACTGAGGATGGTTTATTGACAGAACTCACACTGGGTTCTAGATTTGGTTCAGGGGCTGGATGCATCACCTCTCACTCAATGTTTTCTAACCTTAGCAATAGTGTAAGTTCAAGTTTTGGTCACTTTTAAATTAAAATGGGTTGCACGACTTTTACTAGCCATTGTGTAGAGCTCAGTTATTAGTAAATATTGTAAGTCTAGCATGACCTAAAGTGACTAGTAACCGTTTGCACATTACTATGAATTTACAAGCTATTGGACTGCGTAAATTGGTCTTTTAGTAAATTGCAAACTAGCTAGGCTTCAATTGTGCTTTAGTAATTACTAAGTCCTGAATTTAGTAGAGACCTAAGCCAAATTGGTGCAACCCCAACCAGATTCAGTAAACAATGTGACTGTTATGGCAACATATTGTGAACAAGGAAAGGTTAACATTGCTAAGATGTTACTTAGTTAACAGTACTGGTTAATCTCAATCATTTTTTTTTTATGATTACCATTATTAACTTTTTTACTTACCATACATAACACATATTAATGTTTTTTCCAGAATTGGAACCCTGAAATTCCAGTTTGTGAGTAAACTGCAATCTTTCCACAAGGAAAAATAAGAAACCCCACAAAAAATAATGAGGAACCAGAAGTGTTAAATAATGATAATAATGGACAATAAGTATAGCTTTAAACAGCCAGTGTGAAAGTTTTGTAAATTGATTTAACTGAATTAAGTTAAACTTCATACAATCTGATTGTATGAATTGTTGTTATTCATTACCCTAAAATTAGCTTTATTTTATATAATGATTGGTTTGGATGCTAACTAAAGGGTGAAGTGAGGGATATTCAGCTACACCATGCAACTTCACTATAGTGTATGTATACACTGTATTTTAGATTTCTTTTTCAATGGTGTTCTTTTTTTGTGTTGACCTCTGACCCTTACACTGGATTGGATGAAATGGGGATATATATATATGTAAGAGCGCGAGGGAGCCCTCAGACTGCAGCTAGAGGCGAGCTGGGAAGTGTAACATATTCATCTTTCAGTATTAGCCAATGTTTCCTGGGTTAGCAAATAAAGAAAGGAATAAGAATTTTTTGGAGTATTTGCATTGATCTTCTGTAGGCACATGACATTCACCAACACAATTAACTTTTTTAATTTTCAATTTATGCTGACCTTCCTCACAAGGTCAGCATGTATGCAACAAAATGGCCTAAAGATGTAACAAATACAAGAATACACACAAACACACACACACAGGAAAAGGCCCAGATTATCAACAGTCTTTCTGCCACTCTCAAGGCGATTAGGTTTCATCACAGTATAAATGAGAGAACAGGGTTTCCTGGTGCCTTAAGGTCAATGACTCCACCTCCCATCACTCACTCACTCACTCACTCACTCACTCACTCACTCACTCACTCACTCACTCTGCTGCTCTGTTTCAGCTAGTTTGAGGTATTGCTTCTACTTGTCTGGTCAGATTATCGGATTATTGGTAACGTTGGCTGCTATTTATGAGTAATTGTCATCTCCACTCATTTGCATGACTCATGAGCTGATCTCATTTGTGACTCCACTCTGTCTGTTGTACTGTCATTAGGAGCTGCGGTCCTGCATAGTTTCTGTGTGTGGATGGAAGCAGGGGACAACAATGACTCAGCGTTTGTGTGCTCATCTCATTCTGTTTGTGCTGACTATAGTGTGTGAGCTGCACCCAAAGCTGAAAGAGTATATGAATTAGGGATGTAAATGGTTGTTGTTGGATTGGTGCAGATAATATGTAGATCTGTGATGCCCATATCTTTTTCTTACAACAAAAGTGTCCAAATTAAAAGCTGCCGTTTCACACCCATTTGACTCAGTCTTTACATTACCTATATCGGGGTCTTCAGTGAAGCCTATAGTATGTGACACTCATGGTGAAGACATGGAGTTAATCACTAGAACTATTGTCTTTGCTTTACAATGAGGTCTGCATTAGGGGGTGTCTGTGTATTTTTAATGGAAATGCTCTGCATCCCACGAGGTGCTATCAGTATAGCAACCATTAACGGCCACACAGCTGATTCAGATCAGCAGCTTAGACTGCACATGTAACACAACACTACTACAACTGCTCTAAAGGGGACTCTAAAGGCCTTTGCACAGCAGACACATTTTTTTTCATGAAAATTATTTGCACATGCAAAAAAAGATTGTATGAATTTGTAGAACATGCGTCCAATCAATTCAGCATTCACATCAGTCGCGTAATTTTGCTGTGTGAAATAGCGACAGTTTTTTTTTTCCTGAGCTTCCTTTACTAATAAATTCACAGCTGACCAATCAATTCAATTTCAATTCACTTGTATTTGTATAGTGCCGAATCATAACATACATTATCTCAAGACACTGTACATAGTAAGGCCAAAACCTTTACAATATTACAGAGAGAAAAGAAACCCAACAGTTCCCACAATGAGCAAACACTAGGCATCAGTGGAGAGAAAAAACTCCCTTTTAACAGGAAGAAATCTGTGACAGAACCAGACTCAAAGATGTGCGGTCATCTGCCTCGACCGGTTGGGGTGAGAGGAAAATGGGGGACAGAGGAGAGGTGGGGGACAGAAAGGGGGGAGAGAAAGAAAAAGAGGGAGGTGAGGGAGAGACAGAAGAGAGAGACCAGGAGCAAATATACAACAGTTGTATCAAGTTTAGAGTCAGTTCTGTCATGTTTATAGAACTACAGTGTCATTTATACAAGCAGCAGCAAACATTATTGATAAGAAACTATACTGATGAACTTTAATCGGAGCATAGTAGCAATGACAGCAGTATTATTGTTACTGATAATGATGATAGTAGAATCATCAAAACTGGATCTGGATCCTGCAGGAAAGAAACAGACTTGGGAGAGAAAAAAAATAGGGTTAACAAGACATAATTAATTATAAAGTTATATTCATACCCTGAGTGTGAGAGAGTGAGTGTGAGAGAGTGAGTGCACCACAGGAAATCCCCCAGCAGTCTAGGTCTATAGCAGCATAACTAAGAGATGGTTCAGGTTTCCCTGAGCCAGCTCTAACTATAAGCTTTATCAAAAAGGAAGGTTTTAAGTTTAACTTTAAATACAGAGACAGTGTCCGCCTCCCAAACCGACACTGGGAGCTGGTTCCACAGGAGAGGAGCCTGGTAACTGAAGGCCTGATCATTAAGTGCTTTGTACGTGAGGAGGAGGATTTTAAATTGAATTCTAAACTGTACAGGGAGCCAGTGTAGAGAAGCTAACACTGGAGTGATGTGGTCTCTCTTACTAGTTCCTGTTAGAACTCGTGCTGCAGCATTTTGAATTAACTGAAGAGTTTTAACAGACTTATTAGAACATCCAGATAGTACTGAGTTACAATAATCTAATCTTGATGTAACAAAAGCATGAACTAGACTTTCAGCATCCTTTAAGGATAAAATATTCCCAAAGGAAGCATATATAAGGTAAAAAGTATAGGCCCAAGCACTGAGCCTTGTGAAACTCCATAATTAACTTTTGTCTGCAGAGTCATTATCATTAACATGTACAAACTGGAATGTATCGGACAAGTATGACTGAAACCAGCAGAGGGCAGAACCTGAGATCCCCAAAGTCTGCTCCAGTCTCTGCAGTAGAATTTTATGATCAATGGTGTCAAATGCAGCACTAAGATCTAACAGGACAAGTATAGCTTTTATTACACAAAAGCAAAGTCAACAAACCAGTCCAAAAACTAAACTAAGAACGCTGAGGCTGGCCGGCTGGCAAGGCGGAGCTCAGGAATCGGCAGAGACTGAAAAAGGAGCAAAAGGTGAGTATTAGAGAAAAAGCCAACAAAGACAACTGAGAAGACGCGCTGACACCAGGAAGCAGGAAACCAGGGTTCAACTAGGAGAAGAGCTGATGAAAAATCAGTCCCCACCTTACCTGTTAGCCAGCCTCCTAAAACTAAAGAACATAACACTTTCCCAGGAAGCAGGGCAACGTATTAGTGTTTGCATTTTAGAAGTCCCGCTCCAGAGTTTGCCGGCGTGGTTACCGTAACATTTGACCATGACATTTGTAACAGATGATACTGTTTTCAAACAGTACGGGGACCTCAATAGCATATTCTACATCATGTTCCTTTAAAGAAAAATGCACATTACACCTGATCTGCATTCCAAACATGGAGGGCATTTTAACTTCAGAATTAGAATTCCTCAGAACAACAGCAACACGATTTTTAACCACTTGTTGTGTTTAGGAACAAAAGCACTTGGGTAGGGTAGACCATGTTTTAATTCCCTTGTAGTATTGACACATTCTCTCCATAAGAACACAGGGAAATCTTCTCATAACACTGTAATTATCCACAACTATTTCAAGATTTGATGCTAAACTAGTTTCAAACTGTCATCCTCATAATTACCACCCCTTCCTGCTAGAGAGGAATTGAAAACTCTTCGAGCAGCAAATGGGTTCCTACATGACCCGGAGTTCTCCCTTCTCCAGAACTAGCAAGTAACTTGATCCATACAATAGTTGACATGTCAGTTTTCATTAGAATGTGTTTTTTTGGAGAACTTAATGACAAAATATATGACTCAAAAACATTATGTCTTTAATTCATTCAAAAAGGGAATGAAGTATGTAAAAGATATTTACAATGCTGAACACTGTAAAGGGTTCTGGCTTGGGGGGAACAATATTTTTCCAGAGGGCCACATCGACAGAGATGAATCAAGCAAAGGGCCACAAAAAGAAAAATACCAAGTCCTGGTCCCATCTTTACATGCAACATGCATAGTTTTCACATTTTAAAAGAGAGACTGCTGGAATATGGTGTAAACTGTAACAAACAGAAACATGAGATGTATATGGAAACAATCCTCAACAAAATATTAAAATCTGAGATGAAAACAGAGGGAAATGAAATGACAGATAAAAAAAAGATCTATATCTGTCAGCCATATATACAGTGGTGGAGATTAACTTGAAAAAATCGGACTGATATGGCTCCTTTCCTGTGACACGTTCAAAATAAAAGTCAATTACATCTGCCTATATTATAAGACAGCGTTTCCTCAGTTCCTTTGTCTTAGTTGTATTTATCAAGGTATGTAAAAATGTATCTGGGTGGGTAAAAGTGTGATTGAGGAGGGTGGGGATGCTTTAATGTAAAGCACTTTGGATTGCATTTTATTTGTATGACAAGTGCTGTATAAATAAAGATTGACTGTGACATATTTTTATCCGACAAAATATGGTTTTTGGTCTTGCACAATTTTGTCAACTGAACAAGCTTTCAGTTAGTTTATGTCTTTTTGTCCATGTCTGAATTATTCACTCTCCCGGGGGGACGGTGGCATTGGCGTGTTTTGTAATTAACCTAACATAAGGCTTCAAGTAAAACCACTATTGACTGCGTTCATCTGTGAGTCGCCCTCTGGCAATAATCCACTGGATCATTAAGGTCATTAACTGCAGTAAAATGCATTCTGTGAATTACTGCACTTACACTAACTTCACCACTGTATTAAACAGCCATTAGCCGTTCCTAAAGTCTAATGGATGCAGCAGAGCCAAGAGCCTCCAGGGTGTCCTTCAGTCCAAGCTAACCTGCTGACAACCTTTTAAGTGAAAAACGTGCAATCTGTCAATCTGTGTACAACAGGCATGTTTTCAAACTTTAATATGGGTTAAGTGCACGTCATACTGTTTCTGTCAGTGGAGGGAGAAATACCTCTGGTGGTGTGAGAGTCATCCTGAGACGTTCCTTACTCATTCAGGAGAAAAGCTACGGTACATTTCCGCGACAACATCCATGACAACTTGGTGACTTATGGAAAAAATAACTATAAAAAAATGTGTCCTACCTTCAAATAATGTCTCCAAGATCATTTTGATGGTACATCAACTTACAACATGGTGACAGGCAGTCTAGGTCTGCATTGTCTGCATTGGCACTATGGAACTTTGGGCTTCTGGTCGGCACCATGACACAAAAAGATCTACAACATTTGATGCCAAAAGGCTACTGTGCCTGGTCTGAAGACATGGTTGTCTGTATATTAGAAATTGTGCTTCAGAGTTCACCATTATGATTGGTTGACGGTGCATCGACTTAAAATAGGGTGAAAGGCATCTCTATCAAAGCCTGAGCTGGTCCGCAACCGGTTTTAAAATTTGGGTCGGCACCATGCAACAAAAAGAACTATAAAATGTGAGCCCTTTCTGTCCCCTCGGCAGATGACCGCACATCTTTGAGTCTGGTTCTGTCACAGATTTCTTCCTGTTAAAAGGGAGTGTTTTTTTTTTCTCTCCACTGCCCCCTAGTGTTTCCTTATTGTGTGAACTGTTGGGTTTCTTTTCTCTCTGTAATATTGTAAAGGTTTTGGCCTTACTATGTAGAGTGCCTTGAGATAACGTGTGTTGTGATTTGGCGCTATACAAATAAAATTGAATTGAATTGAATTGAACTACTTAACAGTGTATGTCACTGGTCTACTGTACCTGGCCTGAAGACTTGCTTGTTTCCACATTAGACTTCCTGCTCCAGAGTTTGCTGGTATGTTTGACCTGTCAACAGCTGCATAAATTACCATGACATATATTTTACAACAGTTGTAACAGACAATGCAATTAAGCAACTGTAGGGGAAGCAGGCATAGAGTCTGGTAAATGAGCCCTTATGTACTTGCTGGCGTGTTTTCATCAAGAATGTCCATGTCTGGCTTGTTTCTGTAAAGTCAGCACTAACTATGTGTCAGTACACAACCTGAACTGTCCCTTTAAAACCATTTAAAGCATGTAAATTTATAAGAATTCAGAATTTAATACAATTTAAATCCATGACAGTCTGTGAATGAGTTGTGTTACACTGTGAAGTGAACACTGTCTCTGGTTGCAGCCATGGTTTGCTCCTGCTCAGAGATCAGCCTCGTACTTGTGTGTTATATTCTGATCATGTACAGGGCGCAGTATACTGAGTATGTGACGTTCACCCACTCTCGCGAGAGTCTTCGGTTTGTTTCTAGTGTCTAGAGGTTTTTATTTTTCACTACTGAACATGCAGTAGGAAGGCGTTTTTAACCAATAACCCTCCATGTTTTCTATAGTGTCAGACATTTTGCATTCCAACACACATGTAGAGAAAACACCAGGCTCAGGAAATCTCTCTGAGATGATGTCAAACACACAGGGTTAAATAAAGGACTCTGGGCGTGTGGAGTCAGCGACCACAATTTGAATATTTCAACACATTTCATCACACGCAGAACAATTACAGTTGGCAGCGTTCGGACAGGCAGGTTAGACTCCATTGGTGGAGTCTGTGTGATGCTCACAGCATAATTGACTGCTCCTTCATGGACTCCTGCTCCATATCATGAATGACAAGGCTGGAATCACAACAAAGTTATAAGGTAATCTGAAAATAATTCAATCCATTCCCTTTTTTATGCACTTCAGAAAATTGCCTCCAGTCTCTTATTTCTCTTTTTCTCCGTCTCTTTTTTTTTTTTTACTTTCCACGTGGGCAGCCATCTATAGCTGCGTGTCTCTCCTCCTCCTCCTCCTCCTCTGCTCCGTCCTGTGCATGCAGATGAAGACTAGAGCTAAATGTTGGTGAAGTCATTCTTGACAGTGTTTTAACTTCTTTATTTTGTTAAATGTTTTCCATTAATTGCACGTCAGCTGAGAGTCGGTGACTACGTGGAGGTAAACTGAGAATAGATTCTGTCCAACACCTTCAGTGTTCTCGTGCTAATGTGGCACCACGGCACAAATAAAAAACGAAGACCCTGAGAATCTGGGGATGTTCAATTTGCTGACCAATACGCCATAATAATATTCAAACACAAAGACTGTTCTTGTTCAATTTGTTGTGGGTCAAAGAACACAAGGAAAAACAAGACACTTAACAAAATGCGCACCTAAAACTATCTCTGCCATGCATATGTCTGATATCTTAAGAAAGTGAATTTGCTCATTTTGCAGTTAAACAATCTTTCCTCACTGGAAACTAAAATTGCTGTCTCCTTGTAAATCGCTCACTCTCCCACACCAAAATCCGTACAGCACACGGAAATTGTTGATCCACTGTTGCCTCCATCACTAAGCTCAAATGTCTTATTTTTTGACTTTGGTGTTTGAAATACTTTCAGATTTACCTCGCTGACACAACCAGTAGACCGGCAGACATTCTCTACGGACTTTGGTGTGAGAGAATGATTGGTTTACAGACTTGAGCAATCTGCCCAACAATGACATCGTCATATGCAGTATCGTGTCATCTTCTTTTTATAGGACGTGGTAGATAAAGATTACTGAGTTAAAGTGAGAGGTCAAAGCCAGAGGTCATCAGAAGTCCATAAAAGCACAAGCACAAGAGTTAGAATCCAAAGAAGCGGGCTGACTTTTAGGATTTCAGATAAAGTAGGCAACAGTTATAATGCTAACAGGAAGCCGAAATGGTCTGGTGAAAATTAGCCCTCGTGACATTTTTGCATTCAGAGTTTCACTATCAGGGGTTAACGTGTTGCATGAGTCTGTCAGTGGAATAAGTGGAAGGCGTCGTGTAAATGTGGGTCCAGTTGTTTTAATCAGACTTGATTAAACCTGACCTTAATGCGTTAGACACATTTACTCTGTCATGAAGGAGGCTCATGTGCCTTTCGGCTCAGCTTTCCTCAGTCACGCTTGAGGCCCTACAATCCCCCTGATAATTAGTCAAATACCAGACGGTGCAAAGCTTCACAGGTTCGCTGTGCAGAGGCTTCATCGTAACATCAGGGGAGATGCTCGACAGCCCCCGTGTGAGAGCAGAAATCCACCGTGCTAAATTTAGTTTGCTTACAGGAGCGGTGCTCTCAGAGCCTGATGCAACAGCGTGCAGAGGCTTACCTTGGCTGGGCCGGCTCATTAACGCGCCGCTGGGTGCATGCAGCGTGTGATCTCACTCTGTAATGACACAGAGGCAGCTGAGCCGCATAAGAGGCTTTGGCTGATCAATGGAAACGCCTGGTGCAAAATATTTAACACTCCCATCCGTGTCCGTTCAATATCAGGACTTGAGGACTGAGCAAGTGTTTCACACCTGACATGACTGTGGATGAGCATTGGACATGACTATTCAATTATCTGCTTGATTTAAAAAAAAGAAAAAAAAAAGTACAATAGTTACTGTGACTATTTGTAATGTATTAAAAGCCAATGTGTTCATGATGGTTGCCTCTACAAAAAGAAAAATATTTCTGCTCCAGTGATGAACTAATTTGTGGTGCATCTATCATTGCCAGGTGGCAGCGGCGGCAGCAAGGATTTAGTTTGTGGAGATTTCCTGAATGCATCTTTAAGCTGCCCCTCTAAGCTCAATGCAGTCAATCTCACAGAAGTGACGAAATTTACCAGGGTTTACCAGGGAAATTTACTGAGCTGCTCCCGTTAGCTCTCACGCACTGGAGTTTAGAATATTCAAGTATTTGACAAATAATACAATGATAAATACATGGAGTGAATTGCAACTCTGCCAATAAATCAGCGACCTGGATTAATCAAGCCAATTTGTCATTTTTTTAATAATGAGCCTTAACTAATAATTATTTAATTAATCCACCATAAACTTTTATGTTTTTTTCATCTTTACTTTGCAACATCTTTTTTTTTATTTAACTATTTCTAAATTGTCCTTCAAGTTTTGTGAGTCATTTATTCTAATTAAACAATTGTATTTCATCAGACTGAAGAAAAAAGAAAATAAACCAAACATATATATATATATATATATATATATATATATATATATATATATGTACTGCTATATATTATCTGATAAGATCATCAACAAAGGCCCTAGAAAAACCTGTACCAGTTTCTGCTTCAAAACATATGCTGTGGTTGATTTGTACATCGAGGCTGCTGTAGAAACATGACGACCTCCATGGCCGCCTCCTTAAAACCCAATCTTTGCGAAAAAAAAAATCATACAAAGCTCTTATAAGGCTACAAAAGCCATATCATTTTAGTTTTTAGCAATTTTATAGGTGGCATAGTCAGTTTCTGCCAATACTTATTCATCTTCTGCATGTATTGTTTGTTGTTGTTTGATGTACAGTGACCTTGAGAGCTCTGAAAGGCTTCTTTTAGTAAAATGTATTATTATTATCATTATTATTATATTATTACCTCAACCTTTAATTAACCTGGCTCAAACATTTATTTTTAGCCAAAAACAAAATAGGGTTATACCATTCTCTCCCTTATAATATAGTTTGTGTTGACCCAAGTCAGCAGGCATCATGAAAACAATAGGAAACTATGTAAATTATTATTTTGAAGCATGTTTACTGTAGGGCCAATTGGTGGTACTGTAGTGTGACCAGCATTGTTGCCTCACAACAAGAAGGTCAACAGGCCAGATACCAGTTTCAGGCCTGGCCTTGCAGACCAGGTGTGAATTGGTTCTCTCTCATTGGTACTCCACTTCCCTCACACTGTATAAAAGTTTGCAAAATTGAGGAACTGGACACTCGACATTGACTAAAGGAGTAAATGTGAGAGTCTACGCCTTTCACCCTATGTCAGCTGGGATTGGATCCAGCCCCCCATGGCCCACATGTGGAGGATAAAGTGATAGAAAATGCATGGATGTTTCATTTATGTTAAGAGGACAGTTTTCACAGCAGTGCCTCCCTCCATCGCTCTCTTCACAGCTAAATAAAGGATGAAAACGACCACATCTCAATCCCAGTGTAGTGAAGTGGTGGACACAATGGCAGAAGTAGGGCCTGTTTCCTGTGCAGCTGATGCACACCCTCACTTCCTGCTGCAGCTGGAGAGTCTTTAGAATACGACGCTCATCACATCCCTGCTTGTTTGTTGGTTTTTTGATGATGATTATCACTATTATTATTAACTCTCTTGCAGAGCCGTTGCTGGCATCCGCACCTCTTGTGTGTTAGCGCACGCCACTACACGGCGCCCTCGAGGTCCTCAATAAGGGTCTTCACGTCGGCATGTGAGTGATTTGAAAGCGCCGCTGTGGTTTTTGGAGTGCGTACCTGGAACAAAGCCTGTCAACGGAGCCCCCACTCTACTGCCTGACTCACTGTGACCTCGTCAATGACGCCAGCCTCATTACGTGGCACTTATCAGGATTGAAATGCCACAGCGTGGAGTGACAGCTTCAGGGCCTGGAATCTCATTGTCATTCTCAGTGTGTAAATATAAATATAAATATACAAAAACGGATGACCACAAGTGTTTTTCGTGTTTTTTTATTGAAACATCTCTAAAGGACAGTGTTTTCACTCAGAACCATAGACCTTTTAGTTAAAAAGAAAAAAAAAAGAAAAAAATCGATTTAAAATTTTTCAAATAGGAAGTGAAAACCAGGGGGTGACTTTGCCAGATGCAAAAAATATATAAAAAATAAAAAAAAATTGTATGTAAATCTATAGAGCTGCTTAAAGTTGGACACATATAGTTATGTCTCCAATTGAAGTCACTTTGTCTTTGTTAAGGCTTGCTATTCCAACAAAGCCAGGCTGCTCTGTGGGGTCCCTCAGGGATCCATTCTTGGACCATTATTATTCCATATCTTTATTAATGATTTGCCTGATGCCGCAAATATTCTTCCATCAGTAATGAAAGATGACACAACCCTGGTTCTCTCACATTTAAATTCCAATTCACTGATTAAGGTTGCAAATGGCAGTTTTTACCTGCTTATTGTGCTGGTTCAGATTAAACAAACTCTCTGAATATAAACACGTCCAACTTTACAGGTTAATGTATCCCTTCTGTTCATATTGTGACATAGTTTGGGCAAGTACTTTTCTTACTACTCTCCACACAGTTGTGCTCCTCCAGAAATGTTTTACGTTAGGATTGCAACCCGCTCAGTCATACATCTTATCTTAAGTTAAACTTAAAACCTTCCTTTTTGATAAAGTTAGCTGGCTCAGGGAAACCTGAACCATCTCTTAGGCTACGTACAAACGACAACACAACACTTTTTCTTTTTTTTCTTTGAAGGCTGAAAAAAAAAATCGTGTACACACCAACAACGGATCAAAAACACGTCGCGTAAAGATGGGAACGGAACACAGGGTGAAATCGATGTAATACATATGCCACACCTACATGTGGCGCTCTAAACAGACTCAGACAGAGCCACCGGACACACCAAAACAATTGTTGCGTGAGGTTACATCTTGTTCTGGTCACGTGACGGTGAAGGTAAAGTGACGTCATCGTTTTCAAAAAGTATCGGTTTCCTTGTCTACACGACAACGCGAAGGCGGCGTTACCAGATTTTTTCCGCTCTGGAACCCGTTCTCAAAAACTATCGTTTCAGAGCACCCAGAAAGCGTTCCCGTGTGTACGAGAGGCCAAAACGATAAAAAACTTTATTGGATCGACCTAAATCCGTTCCCGTATGGATGACACTTTAGTTATGCTGCTATAGACCTAGACTGCTGGGGGATTTCCTGTGGTGCACTCACACTCACTCTCTCACACTCAGGGTATGAATGTGACTTAATGTCTTTAAGCTTGTTTTTTTGTCTCCCATGTCTGTGTCTTTCCTTCCGTCCTCTCTCTCTCTCTGTCCACATCTTACAGGCTGCAGGATCCAGAACCTGTTTTTGATGCTATTATTATTATTGTCACTAACAATAATACTTCTGTCTTTATTATTATTTTGACTGATGATTAAAAGTTCATCAGTATAATTTCTTATCAATAATGTTTGCTGCTGCTTGTATAAATGACACTGTAGTTCTATAAACATGACAGAACTGACTCTAAACTTGATACAACTGTTGTATATTTGCTCCTGGTCTCTCTCTTCTGTCTCTATCTTGCCTCCCTTTTTTTCCTCTGTCCCCCATTTTCCTCTCACCTCAACCGGTCGAGGCAGATGACCGCACATCTTTGAGTCTGGTTCTGTCACAGATTTCCTTCTGTTTGTTGCTGGCCTGGCAGCGTTTACACTGAACTGGACAAAATGGCCAAAAAATGGCAAAGTTTTATTTGCCGTAGATCACAGGTAAAATGGAACGAAGAAGAAAAAGAAAACCAAAAGAGATAAAAAACAAACAAACTCCAATATAATAATTTCCGATAAATGATTAAAAGAACAGAATAATTGTAATAATTCAAAAACAATAGTCAATACTGTATGACTACCTGGCATTTCGCAGCTTTAGGCCTGTTGAACTGGTGCTGTCTCTAGCTCTCCTCTGCCCCAAACTAACCTACAGCCATTTGTGACAAAGGTTTCTAATCCATGCCACAAACCATTGCACATTGCCCCAAATCAATTATCCATACAAATACACATTTTCACTATTTATTAGTTATGGTAACAGGCAGCAGCAGCACTGTTACACTGTTTTCTCTCCACTGATGCCTAGTGTTTGCTCACTGTGTGAACTGTTGGGTTTCTTTTCTCTCTGTAATATTGTAAAGGTTTCGGCCTTATTATGTACAGTGCCTTGAGATAATGTATGTTGTGATTTGGCGCTATACAAATAAACTATTGTTTGGTAATTGCTTTTCACTATGTATGACATTCTTGTTATCAGATATGTAAGTGTATATGTATGTAATAAACCCTGTGTGCTGTATAGTCATGTGAAATTTAAGGATCAGATATGTTCAGTCTGTCAAGTTTTGTGATAGATGGGACGATCTTCATGGGTTTAAAGTGTGCAACGCGCTCTGAGGGCACATTTTTTTTTTTTTTTTTGCACCCGTGACTGCCACGATGGTGCTGTGAGCTCACGTAGTCACGTGACGGCAAAATGATCAAAATGATCTACGTGTGAGTCTGGCATTATGGTTAAAAGTGGTCAGTATGCAAGAGGAAGGAAAAATCATTTGCTCGCCGTGTTTAAATGATGTAGAAAAGGCGTTTGACTTTGTTTTTATTGGCTTTTCTGATGGGAACTGAAAAAAGACTTTAAACATTAAAGCAAATGTTGATTTTGTAAATGTAGCTGATGCAACCTTTCAAAGCCTGAAACATGAGGAAGGAGCGGGGATCTTTAATAAATTATGTGAATGAAACACTCACATTGGGCCACACGGTGGGTGTAGTGGTTAGCGCTCTTGTCTTTGCAGCAAGACGACCAACGTTCCTTGATCCGGTCGGAACAAAAGAGTTCCTGGGTAGAGTGTGTGTGTTCTCCCCGTATGTGCCTGGGTTTTCTTCGGTTTCCTCCCACCGTCCAAAAACATGCAGATTTGGAGATTAGGCAAACTGGACACTCGAAACTGACCGTGTGAATGGATGGTGCCTTTCACTCTGTGCCAGCTGGGATTGGCACCAGCACCCCTGCAATCCTCATGCGGAGGATAAAGTGGTAGAAGATGAGAGTGTGAAGGCACTCAAATTATAATTTTGTCAGTTACATGTTTGTATTTGCAATTTATGTCACATTATTGGAAATCAAATGTAATAACACACATATTTCAGTTTAATCCTGCATGGTGTGACTGAGTGAGAACCCACACAGCATCTGCTGCAACATTCATGTCACGAATTTGGTCTTTTGGGTTTTCAGCAGCTGGCTCCACAAACCCCCCCCCCCCTCTTGACACCTCCAGCCCGGCTGTTTACATCTCTTTGGCATGTCTGTGACTGTTTCCATGGCGATCAGACAATAAAGATAGCAGGGATGTCTTCAGAGATACAATGCGCAGAGGGCGGTGCTGACTTGTGGATGTGAATTGTAGAGTGACCAGGGAGACACAGGAAGTGGTAGAGGATTATTTCCAGGTGTTAAAACGCACACAAGATGAAGAGCAGCCACATCAGATCAGTTTATACGTCTTAACTCTCTGATCTTCCCGCGTCTGGGTTGTGACACCAGCAGCAATAACTGCTGCAAAGATCTATTTCCAATTCAAATTTAAAACATCTCAGCGGGATTTGTGGCTCTGTGTTTCTCCCTGCAGGATGAGAAGGTTGAATATTTTGGAAGAAAAAAAAACAGGTGCAGGTCTGCACAGGTCTCAGCATGTATTTCCTTTCATTTACTATAAGCCGTTTCAATTGATTATTAACAAGGATACAGGATTTACATACCAAAACAGGGCTGCACTTAACATTATTTTCATAATCAATTCATCAGTCAATTGTTTTCTTGATTAAGTGAGTACTCGTTTGGTCCAGAAAATGTCAGAAAATGTTGATCACTGTTTCCCAAACTTTAACATGATAATGATTTTGAAATGATTCGGTTTTAAGGATTTCTGGATATGGAGCAAATAAACAAGAAAATACACTAGAAACACTTGTTTTATTTATTAAAAAGAAACTAAACCAATTAATCAATTATCAGAATAGTTGAAGATTCATTTATCAATCTATTAATAATTTCTTTATCAGATTCAAAATATTCTATGTCTTTCAAGTTTATAACATCTTCAGAATATGTTTAAAACTTCCGCCTGCACCAAAATCCATAGAGAAAATTAAGATCGTCAGCCCAGGAAACAAATTAACTGTTGGTCTCCTGCTGCCTGATTTGATACGTTTATGTCACCGAGTTAAATCTGAACAAATAAATCTGAACAAAGGACGTCAAACATCAAAGTCACAAAATAACACATTTCAACTTACTGATGGAGGAAAGAGTGGAACAGCAACTGCTGAGTGCTGTGATGAAATCACTGGTTTTCTTTATGGACACTGGTGCAGGGACAGCACGGTCTAGAAAGCCAGTATCCAGAAAAATGTTATCCAGTCAGGAATTAAATGCTGTGATTGTGAATCCAAATGCAGGACAGCAACTCACTGGAGAGTGCAGGGGAAAAAATGGATTTAATGAAGCAACAAAGGGTAAAGGGGAAAAAAAAGGAAAAGCAATAAACAATAAAAAAGCAATATGAAATAAAGTAGAACATGGCAAGAAACAGGTGTAACTAATACGACACTGTTGTAGGTCATCAACACATGAGCAACACCAGGAGGTAGGAAACAACAGAACAGAAACAGGAAATCAAAAAAGCTCATATAAGGGAAAAACACCAAAACACACTAAACAAAATTAGACATCAGTAGAGACAAAAAAACAAAACAAAACAATCTTTTACCGATTCAAAGCTTGGGCCAGGATCTGTAGAACATAAGCAGAGCATAAGTGTAGATATGATAGGAATTCAACTTAGTCCAACTTTGAGAAATTCAATTTAGAAAATAATTATAGTGGAACTAACTATGTTAATATGTACTTTCACCTTATACTTTTATTTTTCTAAAATCCTGTAAATGTTCTGAGTCTGTGTCTGTGTACCTCGAAAACCCTGTACTGTCCCTTTAATGTAATGTCACTTTCTTATTTGGTGCTTGTGTTTGTGGGACTTGAGTCACACTCTTGCAGTGAAATGCATAGACTTTGTGCTATATTTTGTAAATAATCGGACATTTGTCAGTCAAACAAAGACGCAGGCGTCAGAAACCAGTGTTACTTTGAGTGAGGGAAGAAAAACGAAGAGACAAACGCTCAGTTAAAAGATAAATACTTTATGTGAATCTCCCACATATCATTTACCTTCACTCTATACACATTGTATTGACTGTTACTTACAGTATGTCCTTTTTTTCCTTCTTTTTTTAACAGCTGGACATGTTGGTTTTTTTCTGCATGCACTTAAGAATGACAACGAAAGGCTCCACGAATACAGACTTCAAACTAGTTTTTTTCTTTTTTTTTTGTTTCCTCACAGCAAAAACATACAAAACATGAAGTGTGGGATCCAAAAGCCTGACAGTTTGAGGCACGATGGAGAAGCACAGCATCAGACCACCATGACTTTCACAGGTAAGAGCAACAGGAGGACACAAAAATACATGTTCAGGATTTCAAAAAACAAAACTAAAACGAAACAGACACCTTTTATTTCATCCTAAAAGTGCAGAGAGAGAGAACGGTAGGTGATCCTTTGTCAGCTCAAAGAGCGAAGCAGCATGTTTACTACACAAGGAGAATTGTGGGTACAGGGTGACGCTCGAACAGCGAGCACCTGCCAGTTCCTTCAATCAGCTGTCACAGCTTCTCTCTCTGTTTTTCGACAGGCCGCTAAAATCACAGTGTGCATCGGTGCTTCTCGTTTTTCGGGTGCTTATTGCGAAATCCGATCTGATTGTTTTGGTTTGGTTTGGTTTGGTTTGGTTTGGTGGGATTGCTACGGTGCAGATGTGGCCGTTTTAGAAGTCCCGCGTGAAAGTTGGGCCACACTTGTGCTACACTTTTGCAAAGGGAAACGTTTGGATGAATCAAGTTATGCAGTTCCTTTTTTTTTTTTATGTCATCAGGAAATATGAGGAATAATCTGGTACGAAAAAAAAAAAAAATCTGCAGGCAAATAAGGGGAGGGACTTGTACAACAGATGTTGTAGATCACATGGTTACTTTCTCGATCAGGTGTGTGCTGAGTCCTAACAGGAGGAGCATCAGCTCCACTCACCTGCAGTTCTCAGGCTACATTCACATTACTCAATTCTGGTTGTTCTTTTTGTTTGTTTTTTTTGTCATAAGTTCCAACTTTCACATCAGATTTGTGTCACTTCAGTATGTGGTCCAGCATATTGACCTGCAGTGGCAATAATGATGGAGAGCTACACTACTGTTCAAAAGTTTGGGGTCACTTAGAAATGTCCTTATTTTTAAAAGAAAAGCGCAGTTTTTCAATGAAGATAACATGAAACTAATCAGAAATACACTCTATATGTTGTTAATGTGGTGAATGACTATTGTAGCTGCAAACGTCTGGTTTTTAATGCAATATCTACATAGGTGTATAGAGGCCCATTTCCAGCAACCATCACTCCAGTGTTCTAATGGTACATTGTGTTTGCTGATTGCGTTAGAAGGCTAATGGATGATTAGAAAACCCTTGTGCAAAGATGTTAGCACAGCTGACAACAGTTTAGCTGCTTAGAGAAGCTATAAAAGTGACCTTCCTTTGAGCTGGTTGAGGATCTGGAGCATCACATTCGTGGGTTCCATCTAACCTTGTCAATGTCTTGACCATATTTTCTATTCATTTTGCAGCTCGTTTGATAAATAAAAGTGTGAGTTTTCATGGGAAACACAAAATTGTCTGGGCGAGCCCAAACTTTTGAACGGTAGAGTAAATCTCACCCCCCAAAAAATCAATGCGATAACTTCCACTTCTTTTTGTTATGGAGTGGCCTCACGGCTGTCTGCTGCTTTTGTCAATAACGCACGCAAAAGGGTATCGTTAGCTATGTTTACATGCACACAACAATGGGATAAAAAAAAATGTGTCGCATAAACATGCCAATCTGAAAACTCTGATCTGATACAGCCCATTCGGAAACAAATGTCATTCCGAATGAGATGTGCCGATCGTCATGACTTTCTGGTTTGTGCTCTGATGTGTCTGATCCACATTTCCCTATTGTTCCTGCTGTATTTCACAAAAACAATAATAAGCAGACACAAAAGTCACATAGTGGACGGCGAGGGGACGAGCAGACGAGCAGTGTTTGTCTACTACAGAAGCAGGAGTGAAGCTTCCTCTTCGGCTTCTACACGCTGCACACGTCAAAATAGTCCATTCTGACTGAACACTTGACACGTTTCATTTTGTGTCCGTGTAAATGATGGAATTGTAAAATTCTGCACATGTCGCCGTGGCTACTGTGCGAACATGCCACTCACGCTCAAATGAAAGTCAGAGGTAAACGTTCAAACTACAGACTAAAGTAAGCAGAGTGCACTGTTGGTGCAGCTTGATCCATTTTGAATGCCCTCAGGAAAATACAACAGCGTTGACATGTTGTTGTAAAAATGGAGGGCATGAGCTTAACGCGTCCTCCTGAGCAGATGATCATGAAACAGAAGGACTAGCTTTGTCACGTAAAATCCCATCGAACCGGATTTCTGGACAGTTATGAATGTGAACCGCCAAATCTGATCTGTAGTGAATTGGAACTGAATGTGGCTGGTAATCTGAACGTAACCTTACCCTGGAGTTTAGAACACACACACACACACACACACACACACACACACAGGGCAGAACGATTGGCCTAGTGAAAAGTACCGAAGGAAACCAAAGCAAGGATGACGATAAATGTCACGTTTATTCAACTTAGCACACTTGTTTGTCTCTCTATACGGTATATACTGTATGTAGAAGTTCAAATATGTATACACTCCATTTTTAGAACACAAAGTGCCTCAACTGATACACCTTAATACACTTATTGCGAGGAGGGATACCACGGCAAGTAAAAGTGACTGACATTGAGTGTCAACTGACCACCTTGTTACCTGACACGCCATCAAAAGACACGTGTGTATACATGGAGCCACACGGCCCAGATGTGCTGATTTGTTCCGTTTATTTACAGGAGGAATAACTGTACAGTACACAGTCTCTTGTATGGACGTGTCCCACTTTGAATTCCTTTTCTCCCAGATCAGGAAAACAACTCAGGAGAAGGTGAGTGCTTCATAAGGTTCTTTAGCTTTCCCGACTGCGGAGCCGTGAACCAGGCGGCCGTCAGTCAGCGGTGTACACACGTGTCCTCGTCTCTGTTGTCCTGGAGCAGGGCCTGTGTTGCTCCAAATCCTGCTCCTCCTACTGCAACAGGTCCTCACACTGATGACAGTCTTATCCCACCATCTTTCAAATAGGAAATGAATTGTCTAAATAAAATATAAACACATCTCTAAATATCAGAAATGCATCATCTGTCTCTACTGAGCATCTTTGCCATGCACATCCTCTCTATGTCAAAGACAAAAGTGAGAACACAGCAGAACTCTATGCTGCTCCCAGACTGAGGATCCAGAATGATAAAAACAGTGGTATAAGTGGGGTGATTCAATAATTTGAGAACTGTTTGCACAAACTATTCTTTTTTTTTTTTCTAATTGTTTTGAGTTTTTGCCGAGCTGCGTGTAAGAAACATCTAGCTGTGAGCCAGTTGCTAGGCAACCCTCTTCCTCTGGTGTAGACATACTGTAGGGATGGGCGAGGCTCATCACTGCATGGTTATGTCTGTTCCTCTACACCTGCTGCTGAACAGAACCCAATTTATGCCCACTATGGAAAATAATCTCATCAATGATAGATGATGCCGCCTTTCAGCGAAACCAAAACAAAAGAAGGCAGTTTCCCTCTGATGTGAGGTTCACTGACTGTTTTCTTAGAGAACTCAGGTTCCTTTGGTCTGAGGATTTGAGAGCAAATCTGTTTATGCTGTTAAACGGTTTATGCATCGCTTTCATATGAAAACATTTGTAAATTCCCAGCTCAATCTTAATTTGACCCTTTGGAAAATACATTATAAGAAATACACAAAACAAAAGGTGCGTCATTGGAAGAAACAGGTGGATTTTGCTGATGCTCAATCATTTTACTTGAGAAAATAAACAGAAATCAAATTGGATTGCTTGATTGGATCTGACTGCTTAGATGTGTGGCATAGCTGATGGAGGATTTTAAAAAATCCACTAGCCACCTAGTGAAATTCAAATTAGGGCAGAATGATTTGGGGTAAAATATCTTATTGTGAGTTTCATAACAACATTATTCACGATTCATGCTTTAATTCAGCAATCATCTTGTAATAGATTTAAAACATGATATTCTAATGCAAGAATAGCATTAAGGTGTGAATTACCATTACTTAAACTCCCAAAACTGAAGTATAAGCCATGGGGTCAACCATGCTGCATAACTTGTATCCTAAATTGGAGACTTTACAATTTGCTGATCGCATTATTCGATTGATTCTTGGGCTTCATTGACTGGAGAGACGATGTCCTGGTGTGCAAATGCTTAAGTGAAAAGGTGTGGAACTGACTGTGAGTTTGCCGTATGTGTCAAATGTATAGACAGCCCTCAGGATTATTGAACCACCCCAGTTTTTGGTGCACACACACACAAACACACACAAGAAGAAATCATAATTCATTCATAATCCAGGTGAGATTCAGGTGAGAGGGGTTCTAAGCTGAATTCTGATACCCACAGCTGTTGAGAAAGTTGCCTTTCCACGGCCCGAAAATCCATTAAAGGAGAGGTCCAGAGTTACAGACATTACAGACATTTCCTGATGATAACAAGCCCATACTTTTATGTCGCCAATTTGATGATTTCTGAGAAATCTTGTGTTTTTTGCGTTTTTGTCTGAAAGAGCTTCAACGGCAGTAAACGGGGCATAGGATCACTCACTCACTCAGGATAAAGCGGGGTCACTGGTGTCGCGGAGGTCACTGGAGTTAGAGGCAGGGTCACACCCCGGACAGGTCACCAGTCCATCACAGGGCCACATAGAGACAAGACAACCATTCACTCTCACATTCATACCTACGGGCAATTCAGAGTGTCCAATTAGGCATAGGATCACATCAAGACAAACTGTTATTTTTAAAACCACTGTAAGTAGGGTTGCAAAGGGGCGGAACATTTCCGGTAAAACTTTCTGGAAACTTTCCATGGGAAGTTAAGCTGGGGAATTTTGGAAATATTCCAAATTAGAAACTTTCTATGGGAATTATAGGAATTTATGGGAATTGACTGGAAATTGGCAGTAATTTAAACAAACTGTATCATATACAAACATAAATGTAAATATTTTTTGTTTTGTCATAGCAAACATTCATGTAAAATAATACAATAAAAAACATGACATTTCAATAGATTTGAGTAGAACTATAAGCTCGCCTCTCGCCTTTCATTTCATTGACCATTTAGGTCAATAGCTTACATTAAGCACCTAACTTACCGGCTAGCTAGCTACTGTATGAATACGTTTTTATTTAATTTTTGCAAGTTAAACAGTAATACTATTAAAGAACAAATATATTTACCCCACAATATTATAAAAAACTTACTTGACTTTATAAAATCCGCAGGCTCAACTGTGGGGCTTCAATAGTCTTGTGCTTTGGGCTCAAACCTGTGGCCTCCAGGGTTTAAGCAATCATCTGTGCATGTGATGGGGGCGTGACCTCACAGTGCATGTGATGGGGGCGTGGCCTCAATAGCCCTGCAGTAAGCAGTGCTGTGTGCCTGTGATTGAGGAGTGTACTTGCATTAAATCTGGTTGCTTTAGCCAACAGTATGCTACAATATATTTTCCCCAACTATATTTAAGTTCCCAGTTGAGGGCCAACCTTCAATTTCGTAAATTCTTGTTAATTCCCATGCAAAGTTTCCACCTTTGAAAATTCCCAGAATTTTGCAACCCTAACTGTAAGGCTCAAAACATAATTTCATTTCACTTGTGTGGTAGTGAGCAGAGGGTTCCTACAGACAAACCAAAGTGTCCAGAACTCTGCACGCGGACAGACAGATTCTATAAAAGACTGTTTATTTAGGTGGTAATTTAGCTTCCTGTGACGCGGTCTTCATAGTCCGTATCAGTTGATTGCACAGCTCAGCACCAAACACTCTCCATAGTCTGTTTGGAAATACTAGCTCGAAGGTTACGCAGTTTGAAGATGGCGTCACATGAAGACGACTTCAGGTAAAGTACAGGCTTCATATTGTTTTGTATTGCCATACATGTTTTGAGCCTTACAGTAGTTTTAAAAATAGCGTTTTGTCTCGAAGCGACCCTGTGCCCCGTTCACTGCTGGATGGAGCTCCATCAGACGAAAACGCAAAGCACAAGATTGACGTGACAGTGACACCGACACAAAGTATGTGCTTGTTCTCATCAGGGAATAGACCTAGAATGTCTGTAACTCTGGACCTTTGCCTTAAGATAAAATGTTGTTCTCTGCTTGTGTGAAACCAGTAAATATAATCTCTTTGCAGTTATCTGTGAATAAGCAACCAGAGACAAAACAGCTTTCTTGGCACTTCACGTCTTCTTCTAAACCTAAATGGGGAGGGAGAAGGTTAAGGAGAAACATCAGGAGATGAGTGGAAACCAACATGCAGAGAACTACACTTCTGTGGTTTGTGAAGCCAATGAAGACACAGTACAAGTTGAATGCCCCCCCCCCCCCAAAAAAAAAAAAAAACGTATTCACACACACATTAAATTAGGTCTCGTTTTTGACCCAATATTAGAAAACCATTTCAGTCTGCACTCAAACCTGTTTGAGTTCAAAATATACAGCCTAGAAGGACAGCAGGCTGTTGGATGTAATTACCAAGTTGTCTGGCAGGGGGCACTGCTGGCACCCATCAGAAGAAGACAAGTAACATTGGTTCCACACCAAAGATAGAAAAGAAACGAGCAAATCAGCAGACTCAGCTGTTAGCTTAGCTCCTTAGCTTGGGGATATTTAACCGAATATCTTCAGTGGCATCATCATACTCGTTCAGTTTATACACTGCCCGCTCCTCAAAACAGGAGCCAATTACAACATGCATTCATCATGGGATCACTCTGCTGATCCTTTCACACTTGGATTTTGTATTAATAATGGAGTTAAAGTGCTGGGTTAACTCTTCTACAACACATCCCAAAAACTATTAATTGGGTTAAAATCGGGACTCTGTGGTGGGCAGTGTGTGTTACATGAATAAATAACCTAATAATTGTAAAAAAAAAAAAATATCAATAAGTGTTCATTTTCTTACATACCAATTTCTGAACATTCGTCAGTTAAACTTCTATATCTACCTCACAACATCCCCAAAAACTGACTTGAATGATTTAGTCCTTGGGCTTTAATGTGTGGCTTCAATAGTTGATCTTTCTAGAAATCATCTGTGAGGTCATGTGACCCCCGCAGCCCTGCAGTAAGTAGTGTACGTCGGGTGCCTGCTTGCTTGTCGTGGTTGTAGCAGAGTGACGTGATGTGTGTGCGAGGGACAGAAACATTTTGTTTCTGCGGTACTCACTTCCGTGTGTGTACATGGGATGTGTTTAGTAATGGTGCCACCTGAAAACCGCTGGACCTGATCATAACGCTGCTCCCTAAACCAAATTTTAGAGTATGTGACTGTTTCGGGTCAGGCAGTGTATATTTAAACGTGTATGCATGCACATATGTTTTTATTTTTTTAAAATAGCCTTAATTTCGCCTTTGTCCCTGTGTCCCTCACAACACTGCTGGCAGACAGCCGGTGAAGAACAAGTCCTGACAGACAAATCGTCCATCCCGAAAGCCATCCCCTCTGCTCTCCATCACATTACACAACATAGCAAAATAAAGTCACAGTTGTAGGACGTTAAAATAAAGTGACATCTCTCTTTCTCACACTCTCTTTCCTTTTTTTCCTTGGAAGCACATCTTTTTTTTTTTAAATGATACCTAAATATAGCAACATCTAATATCCCTGATTATTAAATGTTATGGCTGCTACTTCTGAAGCCACCAGTCCAGAGCTCTTTTATTGCAAGTATGAAGTCTCAATATCTAAAAGGGACCTATCTTCAAAAGTACTTTTTTTCACTAGGTTGAACTGATCGGTTTGATACAGTATGGAACATATTTATTTTTACATTTTTGCATTTTTTGACACCCTTCCCTTGGGGTACCAGAGTAAAATGGTACAGTAAGGTCATCTTGCTCGACCCACGGCAGAAAAACATCACTGCTTTGCAATCGGTGTAAATATCCCATGAAAGTCGAGGCAAACGCCCGCACTCTCTTCTTATCTGGTCTTATTGAGACAAACAACCACAAATGAGCTGCTGGATGACCTCCATTGTTTGTCTGTTGGGTCGAGTGCAATGTCATCACATCTGTATGACATCACACTATGTGGCCATTGGACACAGCCCACCTCCCGCCTACCAAATAAAGGTACAGTTCTAGGTTAAAACGCAAGCCTGACACGGGGCATTACTATTCCAAATCCAACCGTACTGTACCAAACCGAACCGTACCATACCATGATGGAAACACAGCATAAGAATGCTAGCTAAGCACATGTACCTTCTAAGACAAGGGGAAGTGAGGAGTTGCTCAGGTTGCCCAAACCACTAACATGAACTGTCTTAGCTACAGGGTGAAGTACAGTACTTATCCACTAGCCACAATATCTAGAAGAGTTCTGATAGAACAGCAAATGTGAGGTTGTTGGTTTGGGGTTAGGACGAAGCGTGGGGTGGTAGAGGTCACAGAGGCTGAAGGCTGGACGTCTCACAGAATGGAGGGGATGGGAGAGCGAGAGCGCCGCAGCGGGCAGGGTGATCCATACGGCGAGGTCACAGGAGACAACCGCAGGGTGTTACCAGCCATGCCAGTCATGCCTGCTATGTTGTTTAAGCTCCGGGATTTCTCATAGCCTTCAGATGGGGGGGAGCGACATAGAGGTGGTGGTGGTGGTGGTTGTGCAGGAACAGGACATGAACACACACAGGCAGGCAGGCAGGCAGCAAACGATCCATTTCCGAGCCAGCCGAGTGAACCAAGACAGGAGACAGGAGTGAGACAGAGCAACAGTAACATTCTGTGTGGTGAATGCATGCAGAGCATGTTTCCTCACAGGCAAATATTGTAGCAGGAGCTGCTGTGGAGTAAGAATAAAGCTTACTGGTGGGCGTGTGGAGCAGGGTTGAACAATTAATCATTTTCAAATCAAAGTCACAATTTGAAACAATGCAGTTAGAAAACTGAGATATACTGTATGTGAATGACTTCCTATTTCAATGTATGGTTTAAACCATGCCAGGCCCCTATAAGTGTTAAATTGAGGCCGACAATTTGGGTCCTAAGCAGGTTCGTCCATGGTTTCCGTGTTGGCCTCACTCGTGTTTTCCCACATGGAGACCATGTTACTGAAACCATATGGAACCGGCATAATTTACTCACTTCAAGTCCATGCCCACGTAGTACCCAGGTAGTCTGGGCATGGACTTGAAGTAGGCAAACATGGGAGGAGCCACCATGGAAACTACAAACAAACCAGCTTTGGACCCAAATTGTCTGCCCCAATATAACACTTACGTCCACATGGACATGCTGGCTGGAGGTGGGGCTTTAAATAAGTCCAACTGTCTTTCTGCCTTATTTAATTTAATGAAGTTAATTCAAACACAATTTAGCAAATGTCAAAATGGCTGAATTTTGAATTATTATTATTATTGATTAATAATTGATAATTATTGATTAAAATATCTTTTGGCATGTGTTTTTTTTCCTGTGTAGGTTATGACACATCAGCACATCTAATGTAGAATTTGAACCATGTTATGTGGTCACAAATAATGTAAGATTGAGTTAGTAATACTATCTATTATATATATTTCTTACTGCAAGTAAAATGTATTGTGATGTATTGTACATTTACAACTTATTACTTGCTTATTGTGGATCTTTGAATTATAAAGCAGATAGGTTTAGAGTAATTTGACATTAGCTACAGTAAAATAGCTGTAAATTTGGCTCACCTGGATTTATGCTGCATCCAAAGGGGCTTAAAAAGGTAATTTTGTTAGCATATATGCTGACGTTCCAACATGTCAGTGAATCTATAAAAATATATATTTTTTCTTGGATGTCCAATTTCCCTTTGACGATTAGAAGTTGCCTTTCACTTTCAGTTATAAATATTATTCGGCCCCACTCCTTTAATTAATCAGTCAGCTTTAATAAACACAGCAGCTCCTTCTCTTAAACTGCAAGTCTGCAGGACTTAAGTCTGCAAACTAGTCACCAAATCATTAGTGATGTTATTGCTCAACTAAAAAGAAAAAAAAAAAAAACCAAGAAATAATTCATCTCATGCATCATTGGTAACATGATTGCAAACTGTTTAAATCTCTAAATACAATATTTCTGATAAATGGCAATAATACGTGCTTATATAAATTGTGCATTCAGATTTAGGCACACAAATATGAGACTTATAGTCATATGGAATCGGGGGACACACTAAAGGATGCACAGTTTTCAAGCTTTGAGATTACATGCAAAGGCAATGCCAATTTTTAATTGTCAATGCAAATCCAAAACCCTTGAAGACACAAAGTTTACATCATAGCTTTATTTAACATTGGCATGACGTGGGATGATCGTCCATTAGAGATTCTTTTAACACTGGATGGATGTCGATGGAGAGGGCAGAGCAGAAAGTCAGTGGGGAAGTTGGACAACCTAGTGAATCTTGAAAATATGTGTGCCACTTGGGTCCACATGATGGGGTAGTGGCTAACACTGTTGCCTTAAAGCAAAAAGACATGCCTTCAGGACCCAGTCTGACTGAGGAACTTTCTATTTCTGCATGTTCTCCCTGTGTGTGCTTGGGTTTCCATTTACTTCGGCTTCCACCAACAGTCCAAAAACATGCAGAGGTTAATTGAACACTATAAACTGACCGTAGGTGTGAATGGTTGTTCGTCTCTGTGTGTTTGCTATAAATTGTATCAGCTGGGTTTGGCTCCAGCGGCCTATGACCCTCATGTGGTAGATACACAGTTGCTTTTGGTTCTTGGCTAATGTCTAGCTCTAGCATTAGCCCCCAATGAGTAGCGGCCAATTGTTTTCTTTCTCTGATTGGTCAAAAATTTACACGAGAAAATACAAATGATCCAATTACATGAGAAGTAACATGCAAGAAAATTGCTTGGCATTCAGAGTGGAAGCAGTGTGGAAGCATAAGCGAGTGCATAATGGGTCAAATAAGTGTTCTCTAGATCCAGGTTATAGCTTGCAAATACTAATAATGATGAACAAAGGTTATTCATATTTTCAAAATCTGGACAGAGTCACACTTTACAAGAGTTCAAGCTTCTAAACATGCTGCATGTGAAGATGCTGGCAAATCAAGTGCAAAATAAACAAGCAAGCCAATGCAGCCAGCTTATTAATGGAGCATGCCAATCAGCTGGTATAAACACTGAGGCAGAGCTAATGAGAATGTGACCCTGTTACCAGACAGGATGTAATGAAACCAGGGCAGGACGGAGGAGAGTGCTTGTTTATGTCAACAGGTAGCAGCAGCTAGAAAAAACCCTGATGTTTTATGCATTAGCGTCACTGTGGAGTCAAATGTGACTGCTAAGTGAAGCAGCAGAGACTCGGGCACAGCAACTTTGCTGCCCATGTAGAAGAAACAATGGTGGTATAGTGTCAGGTGTAGTGTGAGACACATCAGGCATAAGACGGAGAAACACTGTGGGAATCTATCCTGTTTTTGACCTGACTGAATTTCAGCTTCTTTCAGACCGATCATCTGCTCCTCAATGGTCATCAGGTGGGTGGATGAATTTTTGACATAAAAATGTTGGTAGGCCAAAAATGTTGGTAGCTTGCCATAAAGCAATGCCACAAGTTGATTCCAAGTCAGTAGCCCCTTTTCCACCAAAATTACCAGGAACTTATTTACCCGGGTAAATAAGTTCCTGGTAATCTGTGTAGTTCGTGTTTCTACCGCACCTCAATGTTATTGGGTGTTGTTGATTACGTACAGTCAAAACATTTAACACGCTGGTAGATGGCTTGATTGTGTTTGTTTCTCTAAACCTGTTTCATGATAATAAACAAGAATAAACTATAAAACATTTACAGTTGTGTGGAGGGGGGGTTGTAAAGGTGCTTCAGTGAGATGGTGGGAGTGAAAATCGAGCTTCAAAATAGTTTTTACTGACATCACTGTGAACTGCGTCAGTCAGAGACGACCACAGCAGCAGCGTGTGTGAATGTGTGTGTGAAACCCACTCTGCTCCCAGACATATGTGATGTTTTTTCTCCTCCTCATAATGTATTAGTTTCTTCTCATTGTGCTTGATGCTCATGAGAGACTGCGTCGCATCGGAATCATTGTCTCGTTCGTTTCGTCCGGTGGGTAAAGACCTTTAGAACGATATGTGCTTTCACGTCAGTGTCTCCAAAAGCCTCAAATAACAAGAAAAAGACCCTACATTTCTCACTAGTCGCTTTTTTGAAAAAGAGTTGCTAGAGGGTCTGAAAACTCGCTAAATATAGCGATGTGTTCCACACAGCCCTGTCCCTCCAAAGTTCCTGGTAATCTGAAATGTACCTAGTTGCTAGTAGGTACTAAATTTACCCGGGTAATATTGGTGAAATTAACACAGGTCAAAAAGAATAAAGTTTTTATAAATGTCATAATGTGTCTCAAAACACAGCTAGGCTTTATATTTTAGTACAATGTGCTTTTCACCTCAATTACACAACCTCTTTTTCATCTTAATTTTAACCATAAATGCAGACGAGAAGGCTGTGAATCTTTCACGTTGTGATTCATTTGCTGATATGCCTCTGTTTTCCCATCACTCTGTCTTCTAAACTCACTTTGAGAGTGTTTAAACCGTTGATCCACCTCTGCCATTCCCTTGGCATCTTTGGTGATCTGGTAAAATGTTCTCCCATTAGCCTTTTTCAGCATCCTGGCTCAACAACAACATCTATCCACCATGTTCATTTTTTGAAGAGATGAGTTGCCTGGTATGTACAATGTATGTATATGGATATGAATAGCATCATGTGAACAGCTGACATTCAAAGGAACACAATTTTCAGTTTACAAGAATGTTAAAAGATTAAACCTGGAGAGGTAGTTGAAATCTGATAGAAAGAAATTAGCTGAGGCTCTACAGTGGAGATTAAAACAACGGAAATACCTCCAGATGCTGAAGATTAAATTGAGATTTAGTCTTACAAACATGGTTTAGGCCTTATATTGTTCCATCCATTCATCCATCTTCTGCTGCTTATCCAAGGTCGGGTCGCAGGGGTCGTAGCTTAAGCAGAGAAGCCCAGACTTCCCTCTCCTCGGCCACTGCGTCCAGCTCTTCTGGGCGAATCCTGAGGCGTTCCCATGCCAGCCAAGAGACCTACATAGTCTCTCCAGTGAGTCCTGGGTTGTCCCCGGGGCCTCCTCCCAGTGAGACGTGCCCAGAACACCTCACCAGGGAGGTGTCCAGGAGGCATCCTAACCAGATGCTCAAGTCACCTCACCTGGCTCCTTTCAATGCGCAGGAGCAGCGGCTCTATTCTGAGTCCACCCTTTTCTGGCTTAGGACCATGGTCTCGCATTTGGAGGTGCTGATTCTCATCCCAGCCGCTTCACATCTGACATCTGGAGCATCCGAACTGCTCCAGTGAGAGCTGAAGATCACCACCCGATTAAGCAAACAGGACCATATCATCTGCAAAAAGCAGAGACCCAATCCTGAGCCCACCGAATTCAACGCCCTGGCTTTGTCTAGAAATCCTGTCCATAAAAGTTATTAACAGGATCGGTGACAAAGGGCAGCCCTGGTGGAGTCCAACCCTCACTGGGAATGGAGTTAGCTAAGGGTCGCTAAGGCAAAATCTCGGACGTTGTAGGAGTTCGGTGAGACCATGGAGAATGATTTCCGGATGTCTTCAAGGAGATTCTGGTCAACCAGGCAGGCCAAGCAGAATGGCCACCTTATGGCCACAACTCCGGTCAGCCGCCTTAACAATAGAGGCATAAAACATGGCCCATTCAGACTCAATGTCTCTCGCCTCCTTCAGAACATGCTCAAAGTTCGACCGGAGGTGGGAGTTGCAACTCTTTCTGACAGGAGACTCCAACAGACATCTGACCGGCATCCTCCCCCACCATCAGAGCCAACTCACCACCAGGTGTTGATCAGTTGACAGCTCCGCCCCTCTCCTCATCCGAGTGTCCAAGACATGTGGTCGCAGGTCCGATGATACAACTATAAAGTCAATCATCATCCTGCGACTGAGGGCATCCTGATGCCAAGTGTGCATATGGATACCCTTATGAACATGGTGTTTGTTATGGACAATTCACGACAAGCGCGGAAGTCCAATAACAAAACAGCCACTCGGGTTTAGATCGGGGGGGTCTCACTGTCATTGCCCATGTGAGAATTGAAGTCTCCCAGTAGAACGAGGGAATCCCCAGCAGAATCTGACCTGCAATTTGGTGCATAAGCACAGACAACAGTAGCCTCCCCCCACCCGAAGGCGGAGGGAGGCTACCCTCTCATCTGCCGGGGTGAACCCCAATGTACAGGCCCCAAGCTGGGGGGCAATAAGAATGCCCACACCAGCTCAGCGCCTCTCACCAGGGGCAACTCCAGAGTTGAAGAGAGTCCAACCCCTCTCGAGTAGACTGGTTCCAGAACCCAAGCTGTGTGTCAAGGTGAGCCTGGCTATATCTAGTCAGAACTTCTCAAACTCATGCTCCAGCTCAGACTCCTTCCTCACCAGAGAGGTGATGTTCCATGTTCCATGTCTCCGCCTTTGGCCACCACCCAGCTCACATTGCACCTGACCTCCTTGGCCTCTCCCATAGGCGGTGAGCCTATGAGAAGGGGGACCCATGTTGCCTCTTCGGGCTGTGCCCAGTCGGGCCCCATGGGTGTATCGGGCCCCATGGGTGTATCAGGCCCCCGACAACTGAGCTCCTAGGATCATTGGGACACGCAAACCCTTCCACCACGTTATGGTTGTGGCTCCAGGAGGGGCCTTATATTGTTTTTCAGTTTAATTTTATGCACACAAAATAAGACTAACTATATATATAACTATAATATTTTATAGATATAACATGTTTATTGTAATGTTAGATGCAGCATAACCTTACTTCTCTCTGTAACTGTTTAAATTTATGACCTTCTCTGCCATCACATGGAAGCGAAGCAAGGCTTTGTGGAAATGTAGCCAATATGACCTTCATGACGACCTTTAGTTTGGGTCAAAGGTTGAGGAGGCCAAGCCCTTTATTGAGTCTGACCTTTCATCAGTGCATAGCTACAGGAGTGAAGGTGACGACTGACAGAAAATTTGAAAAAGACTTTACATGAAAATCACGGAATGACCATACACATTGCAATTAAGTGTATACTCAATACCAATTACACTATTAACATAAAGCAATATTTAGAGCAATATTTGCATGATGTAAGGTTTCTTTATTACTTTTATTATTTTTAGGAACTTCTGTATTATTCTGTATATGTTGACATTTAACAAAAACAGTCTCTGTTACATTGCAGTCAGATATGAAACTTGATGCCAACTGTATTCATGAAAGTAAACTGCAAACGGTGCTTGCTTAAAGGGATAATTCAGGTTGTGTGAAGTGAACATGTGTGAGGTACAAACACATTTTACCACCCACTTTGCTCAGTACATCACCAAGTGCAGTGTCATCACCAAGAACCAGCTTAACACGTGGACACTGAGTAAAAACAAGGCTGTCACCAAGGACACAAGGAGGAAAAACTAATTTTGGCTGCTTCACAAAGGTTCAGCTCATAATATATATAACTGCTTAAGTTTGTGGTATTTTAAGAATAGGTATGCTGCTTTATCTCACTGTTAAACAGTCTGTTCTGAATACAAACTTGAGTTAGCTGAAGATAGTGAACTGCTCACACTCCTGCACCAAAGTCCCTACAGAGAAAATCTATGTTTCAGCTCGACACCAGAGGTACTGGTCTGCTCCTGCCTTGTGTGTTATGGTTTTGTACTCAGTTAAATTAGAGCAATGGATTTCCAACACTGAAGTAACAATGTGACACATTTGTACATAGTAACAGAGACAGCAGTGGATCAGAGCCTCCAGGCCAGCTTTGGTCCAACTCATTTACTACAGTTTCATTTGGACAATTAGGTTTTAAATGAACACAGTATTTTTTTTTTTTTTATTAAATATTGTGCATGAGAATAAGCCTCTGTGTTTTAGGCTGGGTCCCAGAAACAGCAGTGCATTTGGTGAAGAAAGAGCTGACAGTGTGACAGTACCTCATACAACATGTCAAAAAAACTGAACTACCACTTTAAGAATGTTAAAACTCTACCCAATAGTCAATGTATATAGATAGCTTTTCAGCTCGACAGAGCTCTGACAGCTGATCTCACACAATACCATCATGCAACAGTTTGAATTAAAAGAAAAAAAAAACAAAAAACAAAAAAAACATTCCATTTTGGGAGGAAGCTGTGCAATTCAAACCCGTGGACATCTATACCATACAATATGTCAGGCAACTCAACTCTTCATTGGCTTTATTCATAAAAAAAGTAAAGATGGTTGAGAGCAGTTGTGCCTGGAATAACCAGAACTGCCAGAGACAAGCGGAGGAAGAACATTTGACCATGTCCCCAAAGATCCCGAGAGACAGTAAAGGTATACAACTGACGTAAACAGGCTCAAAGCAAGCATAATAGACAACAATGGAAACGTCAAGTCAGGAACAGAATTTACGGCTAAATATCTTGTTTATCTTACATTATTTTATTCCCATTTTCTGGAGTGGGACAAGGAAAAAATGCACCAGCATGTTCTTGATGATGGAATACTGCTGGAATAATCTCCACTGTTTCCACACCATGAGGGCATTATAGAGGTCTGCGATCTACTGCTCGATCTCCACACATTGAACACGTGCAGTGAACTCTGACAGCTTGAAACGGACACTGGCGGCATTCGTTTTTGCAGAAGCTTTTCCTGCCAACATTTCGGCGAAAACAAAGTCATGTGACGTCCGAAGCTATGGGGCTCTGATTTTGTTCACAAAAGAAAACAGATTTCTAAAGGAAATACATGGTATATAGAAGGTTTGATGTCCGATAAGAACTTACAACTAGCACTGTATGTATTTGATCTCAATATAATTACATGTAAGGTCATTTTACTGTATGTAGTAACAGGGTTAGGGTTACGGCACAAAAAGCCGCAATGTAGGTCAATAAAATAGTAAATTTACACCATTTTATTTTGGTTTATGAAATATTTGCTGGTATGTCATCACATCAAAGGTAGATGATATGCTGCGTTCCATTTATATCAGAACTGGAAGTGAGGTCACTGCACAATTAGTATTAATGGTAAAATTAGCAGTGATAGCATCTTGGAATCTCATGTGAGGGCAGGTGAGGCTGCTCCGAGATTCAGGTTCGAGGGCTCCGACAATAAATGGAATGCACTAATACACTAATAAAAATACTGGGTAGTTTATCTGGGAGCTGTCAATGAGCAGTGAACCTGGCAAGAGCTGGAAAAGTGAGGCACGCCATTACACATTTATTCAAGAAAACATGAATAAATCGTAGGGAAAGCAACAGTTCTGAGTCAGCTGCATGGACACTGTTGTCCCTCAGAACTGCCACACACGTTATGCTATGTCCCCTGACAGCAGAGTACATTACCTGATCTGCCTAGGCTTGTACATACAGCCTCCCCCCTTCCAGGGATGTGGGTGTCCCAGTCACTAAGGATATGGATCAACTGATGAGGAGTTTTTCTAATGCTTTTGTACTTAAAGAGAAATTCTGGGATTTTTCAACCTGGGCTCTATGTGGGTGCATTAAGTGAATAGTCCTTATAAAATCTTTTCCAATTCGTCCAACAGATTGGTTCTGTTTTGACCAATAAATCTACCAACAACATAATTACTGAAGCAACATTATCAGGCAACCCGGGCTCTGAAACTCGAGGAAACATGAATGAGAGTGATAGTTAGAGAGAGGAGTTTAAAGTTTACTGAGAAAAATTGTTGGCAATTTATTTACTTTTTACTACGGCAGAATAATGTTGCTGCCGCCTAATCTCCATGCAGCAACTCTCAAGTCTCTGTGAGAATTCATAGGTTGACATAGGACTGCTTCAGTAATGTTGTCAGACTCTTACATTAAATATTGCAATCATAGTGGACATCAACAACTGGCAGTCTGTGGCCCAGCAGATGATTTCAAAATCATTTTTTTATATGGCCACTTTGAAGGTGCCACGCTTTGTCTCATGGTGCTTTACAATGATACTTTGTCCTGCTAACCAGCAATGTTTTTGCTATTTTTTCACAAATCGAACAATGCAAACCTACTGCAGACAATTAAAAGCTAAAATCTACAATATAGGTAGTGCAAGGATGTGTCACTACTGGATAGCCAAGTTTATGTAATTTTATTCTCTGCATCTTACACACATTTATCTCTTAAAAGAGTGTGTAACAAGTTGGTGATTAAAGAAAGTAGAATATTATTTGTATTAGCCACTGCTTCTTTGTGTCCACAGGTCGGACACATTTTTAACTTGAGCTTATTTGAAAGATCATGGAATTCCCCTTTAAAACATTGTGTATCAAAATACATTATGTTCTGACATGTTTTTTTTTTGTCAATTTATTATAACTTTATTCAAAGACTACTCCACACATGCCAAAAAAAATAGATAAATAAAAAATAAGGTCAAGAAATGATGACATTACTCAAACATTAAAGCACAAATGAGGATCAGAATGACTGTTTAAGACAAGAAAATATAGCATGGCTTATAAAGAGACAGAGTCAACATTTATGATATGAAAAATGACTTCATTGTGACCTAAAATGTGCTCAAAAAGCATTGTAAAACAGTTCCATTTCACCACCAACTCACCTGTTTTTCGTATTCCTCCATCTGCAGGACAAGTGTAGTCACTAGCAGCGAGCAGGAAGCATGTCCCCCTGCTCCGATGGTCCTGTTCCCTGGTGCTGGACCTTCGCATGGGGACCCTCTCCTCTGGAGACATGGTCAGGTCACTGCTGCCGCTGCAGTCTGCTGAGAGAACTGCGGGGAAGGAAACTTCACTGATGACACAGTCATAGGCTCTGAACCCTGGAAAGCATTTTAATTATGTAATACAGTTGTCAGCAGAAAAAAAGAAGACAAAACCATATTATGCAATGTTCTTATTAGACATGGTAGATTCATGTCACAATTATCCACACCAAAATAATTGCAATTGGCTATTTTATTGTAAAAATCTAATTCCTCAAATGACTCTAAAATTAAATTTTTAAGTTTTTGGAGGACAGCGGAGGTTGACAGCACAGAGAAAAGTCAGTGTGTCCCTGTGTGCTAATTAATTAGAAGATGTAGATAAAATACATGTTCTTTTTTTAAATGAGTATGCTGAAGCTGTCAAATGTTATTCTCTCATATGGAACATATTCAGTTTATTATGTAACAGAGGCTAATTAAACATCGCAATTATGAGCAACTTTAAAACTGAAAGTAGACAGCAGCTTGTAATTACTTACTGATGATACAAAGGACAATGATCTTATTAGAAACTAGGTGGTTAATGAAGCTACTGTTATATCTCTGTAGCTGTCAGTCTGTCTCTCTGTCTGACACTATTGCTGGAAAGACAAACGATGTCCCTCTAAATGAAAAAACAGACTTCCATGGTTTGTTTAATATTAAACTGGCTACGAAATCAGCATGCATTCATATTTACTGCTAGAAAACAATGAGATACCTTGAAAGTTTAGTTTTGGTCAATGGTGAATGTAAATGTTCTGCATTTATATAGCACTTTTCTGGTCTTGATGACCACTCAAAGGTGCATTACACTGCAGTTTTGCCATTCGACATAAAGAAAATAATACAGTAAAGGCACATAGAGACAAACATACGGGAGACGTACGCGCTCGGAGTGGAGTATGCATGTGCAGCAGCCCATTTAATGATTCAAAAACAAACAACAGAATTTTAAAATCAATCCTTAACTTACTTATAGCCAGGCCAATATTGGCATGATATGTTCACAATTACGTTTACCAGTCAGCGCATTTCTGTGTAGCTTATGTGTAGCACATTTTCATACCCAGCCATACTGCAGCCTGGTTTATGTTGCTTTAACATTTGGAGAAACCAAAAGACAATCCTGCTGTTATATTTGCTGAGTTATGTGGGCTACATCTAAGGTTTTTTTTTTATGTCCAGTGTGTGAGAATGAGTGACATCTAATGGTGAGACAGCAGACTGCAACAAACAGAGGCTCACTCCTCCCTTTTCCATGGGTGGCCTTCCCACATTTGTCTGTGTTTGTATAGTGACCCTCTGGATCAAAATGCAAAATGCATGTCGTAGCTGGTTTGTCTGTTTAGGCTACAACATTGAGGCACAAAATGGCGGCCTTTGTAAAGCAAGGCCTTTGCCTATAGTACAAATGAAAAGCCTATTCCAAGGCTACAGAACAGAACAACAGTTAATTTTTAAACAATGACACGTTCTATATTAAAAAAAAAAAACTTCTAAATGTAACACATTGGACTTTTAGATCAAATGGTTAGAATTAATGCTGAATGCATTTAGGATTCATCTCTGTACTCTTGTCGTGTGTGCCTGAAATTAGCAGACAGCATTCACGGGGGTCGCTGGTGTCGCTGGTGTGACATAGGACAGGCGACACACCCTGGACAGGTCGCCAGTCCATCACAGGGCCACATAGAGACAAACAACCATCCACTCTCACATTCACACCTATGGGCAATTTAGCGTCCAATTGGATTAATCCCCAAATCTGCATGTTTTTGGACTGTGGGAGGAAGCCGCACACACAGGAAGAACATGCAATTCCCTTGTTCCGACCGTGGTCTCCTTACTGCAAAGGCAAGAGTGCTAAGCACTATACCGACTGTGTGGCCTGACATGAAACCTTTCCAATAGAAACCAGGCAGCATGAGGAAATCTAAGACACAGTGAGGAGGACAGTAACCTTGGATACTGTGTATTTTAAATGACCTCTAAGGAAATCACAGACAGCTGAACCAGAGTGATTCTGTTCGTGCATTCAGTTCAGGCATGAATTATTCTGCACTTATTAAATGTAAGTTTCTGAGACCTAATAAACAAGCAGACTGAGAGAGGAGCCCAGAGCGCACACCTCCCCTCAGGAATGTCTGCACTAGAATTCAAAGGAAGCCAGTATACAGAGGTCGAGACTAATTTCCATCAATATCAGATGTGTCAGAGTAAATTACTGACATAGGCCTACAGGGAAAAACAGCCACCTACAGTACGGTTGAAAAAAATGCACAGCTGCAGGAGGGAACGGCTTGGACAGAGACACTGGTAATTCTTATCTAGTTTATATAACCCTTCCGTACAGTTGCTGCATTTTGCATTGCCTTCTTTATCAGTCAGTATTTTAAAATGATGTTTGAAAAAAAATCTAAATATTGTGTTAGTTAGACTAAAACTGGACTTGGTAACATGCAGGCATGACTGAAAATTGTACCAAATTTCTCACAGTTGGACCGACATCAGATAATGGGGTTGAGTCGCATTTGCGACTGCATGTATATATTCAACTGGACCTAAAACTGACCTTAAATGCATTTTACCCAGAAATAATCAAAGAACCCGGGACACAGAAAAAGACAATAGTGATATGAACATGGAGAAGTAGAAACACATTTTCGGACTGATAAGGAGACAGAATTTATGCTCTGTCAGCTTAAAGAATTAAATATTTTGAATAAATATATGGAGCTCAGCATGATAGTAACTTTGTGGAAGCTTAACATGTTTTAGTCTGTAATGTAATAGGTCCAACGAAAAATGGCTCATACCAAAGTCTGGTTTACACTTGCCACAGCTTGTCTGGCACAAGGCTGCGGGTGCAAAAATATTATGTCTTTAATGCTTACGCACACCTGAAAAATTCATATTGCTATGTCATGTACCTCTGAATCTTTGCAATTACACAATGGATGCATCCGAGTGAAAACTGACTTGGGAGATTTGTCTTGATAAGCGACTCCATAAGTGGCAACTGGTCACATAAAACTACCGTTCTGAAGCCTCCAGAATTTCATCTGTTTACAAGTGTAGCGGTTAGACATGTGTCATTCAAAAAAATCAATCTGCTACTGTTTGTATAGTGGTACAATGACAGTAGTACAATTAAATGTATCATGTTACGAATGTAGCTTGACCTGACTGTGCAGGGAAATGTACTGACTGTGGCATCCAGAGATGAAGATTGTAAGGAAAAAGAGCTGCCTTTTATAACAAAAGTGCTGTGGTGCTCATGTGTCTAAGGCAGTGTTTCCCAACCTGCATGTTGTAGATGTTGCCCTGTTGTAACACACCTGATTCAAATGACTGGGTCATTATCGGGCTTTTGCAGAGCTTGATGACGAGCTGACCTTTTTCAATCAGGTGTGTTAGAGCAGGGCAGCATCTAAAACATGGAGGGCAGTGGCTCCTGAGGACCAGGGCTGGGAAACACTGGTCTAAGGGAAAGCATATTTTGTCTTGGGGGAACTCATTTGTCTCTGTCTCTTGATAAATAATAACTTTCTCTGTTACATGAATCTGAATACTGAGGTGGGGTTGACTTTATATGGCTTTGGTCTCAGCATATGTCTTACCTGAGCGGTTGCGTTCTAGTACCCTGCTCCCTTTGACTTGGCAGAGGTCACCTTGAGTGCTGTTGCAGGTGGTGTGGAGATCAGCTTTACAGTAGGAGGGGGACCCTCCCTGCACTACCTGGGGGATGTGTTTCTTCCTCTTTTTAGGCAGCTTCTGCTTGGCCATGGCCAGGGAGTAGTACATCCCAAAGTTATTGACGATAACCGGCACTGGCATGGCTATCGTCAGCACTCCCGCTAAAGCACATAACGCCCCAACCACCATGCCTGACCAGGTCTCTGGATACATGTCACCATATCCCAGTGTCGTCATGGTTACCACAGCCCACCAGAAGCCAATGGGGATGTTCTTGAACTTGGTATGTAGGGTGGCAGTGGGGTCGTTGGGCTTGGCACCGATCCTTTCAGCATAGTAAATCATGGTGGCAAAAATTAACACTCCCAATGCCAGGAAGATGATGAGCAGCAAGAATTCATTGGTGCTGGCACGTAACGTGTGGCCCAACACCCTTAGCCCCACAAAATGGCGGGTCAGCTTGAAGATACGCAGGATACGAACAAAGCGCACCACCCTGAGGAAACCCAACACATCCTTGGCAGCCTTTGAAGAAAGGCCACTCAGCCCTACCTCCAAGTAGAACGGCAGGATTGCGACAAAGTCAATGATGTTTAGCACGCTCTTAAAAAACTCCAGCTTGACGGGGCAAAAGGTCACACGCACCAGGAACTCGATGGTGAACCAGAAGACGCACACACCCTCCACATAGGTGAGAGCAGGGTCAGTTTCAATCTCGTACTGGGGACCCGAGTCCGTCACGCCACTGTCCCGCATCAGCTCAGTCTTGTTGATGATGGTGTTGAAAGCTTCATGGGTCTCGAGGCAGAAGGTGGTGATGGAGACCAAGATGAAGAACAAAGAAGCAAAGGCAATAAACTACAAAAGAAGAAAACAGACAAAAAGGAAAACAGATTTCACTTTCAATGCATCCCATATATTTTAGCCTCATTCTAATCATAGTCTCTACTGGCATATGTACATACATACACCATCAATTAATTCATTTACTCCTGAGAATGAGAGTGAACTCAGACAAGTTTAATTAACAGCAACAAGTAAACACACACATTAATGCTCTGTGACTCTGGTGGAAATGTGGCATGGGAATGTAGATGCAGTCAGACTTCATTTAGTGCTGCTGCTATGTTGGCAGTGAAGCATGTTGGAAAGGAAGTGGTTAAAAATTTACCAAGTCACTGTAAGACTTCAGAACCTCTATTGAATGAAGAAACTTATTTATGCCTTTTTTAAAATTATGATTATTCTTGTGTTTAAATCCTGCACTGAATCAAACCGACCCACTCAATGGAACTACAGCTTTTTTGTTGAAAGTCTAGAGAACTGCTAACTGATCAAACACGACACAAAAGCAGCTCTTTTTGTCCTGCTTGGTTTATGGCGGTTTGTATCAAGAAGACGTTAAATTTTGTATGAGAATAGACTTCGGGCGTTGAAGAAGCACAAGGTGGCCCAATCAGGTGACTGTCATGGGTGGAGATGGTTTAGCTCCACCCTGACCTTTCATGGTACCCCAAGGAAAGGGTGCCAAAAATGAAATGGAATGTTAGGGTCTGGTTATTTTGGTACTATGTACCATGCTTTACAAAAGTGAACCTGTCCACTCAGTGGAAATACTACACTCTTGTGCTATAATTGTCATCAATTTTCCAATTTTCCTATATATATATATATACTGATTGGTAACATGCATGTACTCACAATTTCTAGCTGCAGAGATTTACATGGTGGTGTGGTGGTTACTATGGAAACTGTCCACAATTGTAAGTCCGACACAACCCTCTCATTAATATGCTAAAATGTTTTGCTAAGACAATGTGGTAAATCTGAAAGTAAATCCAGAATTATTCATCCTGTATATTGTGCCAGAACTTTACTGCAAGATGTATACGGTAGTCTTTGTGAGTACAGTACATACTTCAGTACACACTTCAAAGCCTTATTTATATCTATTACCAACAAATACATATGCACAGAAACACAGACTACATTGTATATTTAGATGCTACTGTATAGAGAGAGTACATTTTTAATTTCATCGTGCATTTCAATAAAAAAAAATATTAAAAAAAGTGGAAAATTATAATGAGATGAAAAATGTTTAAAGTACCACAAGGGGGAGCCTGCATCTTACCAGTTACTTTATCACCTGATTAATAACAATCCTATTAACAACTGTTTTGACTAAAATCTTCACTAAAAACTATGTATCTTAGTAACATGCTTTTGTAATATTCAGTAAAATATTTAGGAAGGTAAATAATAGGGGTGGGTCAAAATATCGATTTGGTGATATATGGTCTTTCCTCATGCAGTACGAGGATTAATATGCCAGGGCAAATATCAACATTTTAATTAACAAATTAAGGGGTTTTATTCGCTGGGTGTTGTTACTTGATGTCTCCATGTGGTGTCGCTGCTCAGGCGAATGAGGGAAAGTGACTTTATACATTTTGTTCTCTGTGTTGTGTATAAGTAGAGAAATCCTGCACTTTTGACTTTTCATGGACGTTTTGTTTTCCTTAGTTAGACAGATATTGTGATGTGTCACTATATGATTGTCCTGCAGTATATTGATTGATCACAGTACTGTTGTATTGTGATATTATTGGTATCGTGGACCATGGACCATGTATCGTATGGTATTTTCAGGTAACCCTAGTTTCCCACCCCTAGTAAATCATGCTTCATGTAACATCAGGATTATTGTGACATGAACCTTCCTATGCCTAGTGGCACTGACAGTTCCATTGATCATGCGTTGTCAGGTGCAGAATGCATAGATATGAAGTGCTGCTTCTTATGTCTTCTATGAATATGTTCAGTTTAAAAAAAAAAAAGCATCTGAGTCTAATTACCAACAGGGTTAAATAATGAGTCACATTCAGATTTGTTGGGTTCATGTTTTGGTTTGAATTATCGTCACAAAACGTTGATGCAACCACCTGATGCGATGCAGAGCAATATCCATGGCTCAGAGCAGTAGACGGAGCAGATTTCCACACATGCTCTTTCTGGTAGCTTCCCACAGCGCTTCCACTGGTGAGCCTACCGTCTACTGGCTCTGAAGGAGCCGTTTTACACCCTGCCTCGATTTTGAATTGCATGAGTCATAGACTCTCAAAATACTGCCACTATTTGGGTCACACTGCCTTCTCTACTGCATGTTTGCATTCGCTCCACTGCTGCTGTCAGCGTGCACTCTCTTCATCGGAGCATTCACCTTCATCATGCTACTGTCCTTCCACCTCATTAGAAAATGATACCTTACGTTTCATGAGGTCACCCAGCATCACTTCTTTTCACCCATCTTATTATACTCCTCTCACTTTTAAACATTTTTCACATACTTAAAAATAGATGCCATCATACTGAAGATGTGTACTAAGAGTTTGCACATCACTTCTACTGTCACACGTCCAGGTTTTCTGCTGCAAATATATAAATATAGATAAGTATATATGTTTATAAATATATAAATCAGGTGTATTTTCACTTTCGTAAAGAGCAACACTGCATTCAAAGCACTTACAGGCAACAGAAACATGCAAAACTGGGCAAGAGCATCCCTTTAACTACAACCCCAATTCCAAAAAGCTCACTTTATGCTTTGTAAAATGTAAATAAAAACAGAATGGAATGATTTGCACATCTCATAAACAACATATCAGATGCTGAAACTCTGACATTTTACTGTTTCATGAAAAATATCAGCTTATTTTGAATTTGATGGCAGCAACACATCTCGATGCGTCACTTAACCCCACGTTGCTCCTGACGACTGTGCCGGTAGTGTGTGAATGGCTATGAAAGATGTGTGATAGAAAATGCTCTGCACACTGATGCGCTGTATGAATATATGTATATACCATATAGTGAATGGGTGAATGGTCATCAAACCTAGAAAAGTTTTAATATTTTATCCATTTTAATACATGCAGTTTTGCAGGGAGACCTTAAAAGAGAGCC
>JAFBJR010000182.1:2533266-2690070 GCA_016785285.1 Brachirus orientalis
ATATATATATACACACATATATATATATATATATATATATATATATATAATGGATCATTAAAAGTCACTTTTTCAGCATCCCTGCTATTGTGAAATGATCATGGATCATCATATAGTATACACTCCTACAACTTTACTGGGTGTTATATAAGAAGCAACCAGCCTAAATGTCACCCATAAGAATCTAAATTTTGAATTTGGCCAGTGTGACGATGTTGACGTTTTGGAACCCGACGTTCAGAGACACCATCTGTCAATCACACTGGTAGCCACTCATATGTGCCGTACTTTATTGTCTATTTCATTATCAGTGTTTTACTTACTATAACAGACTGGCAAAACAAAAATCCTATTTCTTTCCCAGTACACTAACATTCAGGCACATATTCTACTTTGACACCCGTTCATGCACAGACTCACACACTGACAGACTTGTTACTTGACCATGTGACCACTTTAAATTTCTATATAAATTTCTCTTTGAAGACAACACAGACCTCATTTACATGCAGGTCAATGATTCGCAGTCATCATTTTCATTAAGGGAGAGGCTTCTAGTTTCACATTCATTGATATTAGTCATGCTGGCTGAACCTGAGGTCAAACCTGTGACCTTAATATCTGACTCCGAAAATGTGGCGCGAAGAGTGTGTGTTTTGCAGTGATTTCATGGCAAATAGCCATTACAGAAGCTTATTTCACTGATTACCACAAGCTTACACTAATCAGCCATGATGTTAAAACCAGTGATTGGTTTTATTGTTGTGGTTCACTTAAGTATAGCCAGGGGTTATTTTGAAAGGCTTAAATACTTACAGCTGCAGTGTGTGTCTTTTAAATAATGACTGTCTCTTATATTCAAGTAGGGCTGTCACTTTTTCCAAAAAATAAAGCTTGAATGAATATAATATAACATGGTATTCCACACATACATGGTGGGATGATGTAGAATTCAAGAAAAGTTTTTAACAATGACAGAGAAAACGATCATATCAGTTAAGTTCTGTTTCTGTTTGTTTTTCATTAATGGTACATTAATTTGAACCCTTGGTCCCAATTTCTCAATTGTGTGATTTTTTTTTTTAAGCGACATTTGGGATGAAACCAACACTTGGAGAAAAAGCAAAAAAGAAAATGTACTACATGATAATATCAATAGCTTCATTAAAATTATTACATTATTAAAATTGTAAAATATACATGTCTACATATAGATGTCTATCACTCACACAGGAGTATGAGATGACAGCACATGTCACTGATTTCAAAATAGCACGGAAAAATCTAAAAAAAAAAAAGGCATATGATTCAAACTGACAGCAAACTTCTTGTTATAAAAGCTGTGTGCGTCTCTTTAGATGCTCGGCACACACGACGATTTATTAGGACTTAACAGAATCAGTCAGCAGCGCTGTCACCACACACACGTCACAATCCCGGATCACTGAGTCCTTCCTCATAATCACATCATCTTCCACTGGACTCTCCCTGGAACTTAACTCTTCCTGTCCACAGCCAAGGGGAGAGACATGAGCAAAATGCCTGATCAAACGGCTTCGATCACATGACCCCCCCCACCGCCTTACACATGCCACTTGGCCTGGAACTGCTAATGCTACAGAAGCAGGTCAAATTCACTGATCACATGTGGTCTTAAATAAAGTTACTTACATTATTTACTTTATTTAATTCATTTAATTTACTGTCCTACGTACACACCTTGATATACTGATAAATAATGCCAGAAAAGTGATTTTCATTTATAAATCAGATTTGTCATGAATGAATGAATGAATGAATATTACACGACATGCTCTTCCTTCATAGATATTAATGTCTATGAATGAAGTCGCACAGTGGAACTAACTGAAAAACAAAACAGAATATATAACTCAATATTAAGATTAAAACACACACAAACAGTTATTTCACCTGAAACATAGATTTAAATACTGTATTCGATTTGATGTTGATCCACGATTCTCAAACAAGTGTCCTCTGGTGGTACCAGTACCAGGGTATGTGATCGGAGTAGAGCTGAGGAATTTTGACTGCAACGTGTAGAACATTAAAGCTGTGCAGTGGCTACCGTTGTTGCCTCACAGCAAGAAGGTTGTCAGTTTGGATCCCGGTTTGAACCAAGTGCCTTTCTGTGTGGAGTTGCATGTTTTCCCAGTGTCTGTGTGTGTGTGTGTGGAAAAATTGGTGATTAGAAAATAAAGAACATAAAAAGGATTTTGTTTTAACCCATTCACTTCAAACTGACAAAAAAAAATTCAAAATATTATGCAAAATAGTTTGGGGTCACCCAGACAATTTTGTGTTTCCCATGAAAACTCGCACTTTTATTTATCAAACGAGCTGCAAAATGAATAGAAAATATAGTCGAGACATTGACGAGGTTAGATGGAACCCACGAATGTGACGCTCCAGATCCTCAACCATCTCAAAGGAAGGTCACTTTTATAGCTTCTCTAAGCAGCTAAACTGTTTTCAGCCGTGCTAACATCATTGCACAAGGGTTTTCTAATCATCCATTAGCCTTCTAACACAATCAGCAAACACAATGTACCATTAGAACACTGGAGTGATGGTTGCTGGAAATGGGCCTCTATACACCTATGTAGATATTGCATTAAAAACCAGATGTTTGCAGCTACAATAGTCATTCACCACATTAACAATGTATAGATTGTGTTTCTGATTAGTTTCATGTTATCTTCATTGAAAAACTGCGCTTTTCTTTCAAAAATAAGGACATTTCTAAGTGACCCCAAACTTTTGAACGGTAGTGCACATACTCTACATGAGATAATGATGTTCCAGACCTCAGCTTGGGATTTTACCTGAATACCCCTGATGTAGATATAGACAAGTTTAGGAATTTGGTACAAAACATTATTGTTAAGCACTATTTATAATTTATGACTATTTTGTTGTTATTTTAAGGAGTTATATTGAAAGTGATGCAAGGTATTTCACAAAGGTATTTGTTTTTTGCCAGAATTATTTTTAAAATGAATCTGACACATCCTGTGGTAAATCCCAACAGCTCCAGCACTCACCCAGAAAGCTAAAAACAGCACGGCCCTCGCAGGTCACAGATATTTCTATACATCCCTTCATCTGTTGGCAATGCAACATGTTGGATGGGCAAACATTTGTGTGACGGCCATCTGGTGGAATCGTAAAACAAAGCTGACACGTGTTCAGTTGGATGTCCATTGGAGAACATTTATTTACATTTCCCAACCTTGAATCTCAACCTGAACGCCGTCTTAACAATCAGCTCCCCACACTATAAACTTCAACTCCACTTCCTTGTCTAATTTTCTTCTTTTCTCCCATTAGTACATAGCACCTTCCCTTCAAAATAAAAGTTGACCCTACAAAATAAAAGTCGACACATTTTTGTGCTACATTGGCAATCCCCACTCTCCACACACATACACACGCGCACACTCTTAGCATTCTTACTTTGGAAACACATAGACAAAATACATTCCCTAGCCCCTTACCCTAACCTTAACCATCACAACTAAATGCCTAATCCTAACCGTAAAACCAGGATTTAACCCTCAAAAAGCTCTTTAAAGTTATGAGAATCAGACAAAATGTCCTTACTCCCTGTATACATGTTTGGTCCTCACAAAGATACGGACACAAGCAAACACACGCACACAGGCATCATGTCAGCCTGCAGCTCGGCTCAGGCTCTGTGTCTGAAACCGCCCTGCTGACTCAACCAATGAGAACGCTCGCTGCCCCCACCTCCTCGGGACTGCCACCATCTGCTTGACATGATGAGTGGAAGCTGTGCGCACAGATCTGAGACCGCGCCATACAGCCCCATGCTGCCTCGGCCCTCTGTAAGACACCATGGCATCATCAAAATAAGGGGAACCCAGAGATGCTAACGCGGTCCGAGAGGATGTGAAACACAAACACAGTCCCATCTACGCCGCAGCGTCATTAAACCTGGGAGGGGGTTTGAGCCTCTATCTGATGTTTGCCTTCTGTTTTCTACTTGATTGGTTGGTTAAAGCTTTAGTCAGAATTGAGGGCTTTCCCACTGCGCGCACACACGAAGGGGGCAGACGTGTGATGCTGCACGTCCACATGAAGACAGCCATTGCTGTTCAGTATGCAAACACTGCTCACATGTTAGACTGTGTGGAGTCAGGGAGTCAGCGTCCATTGATTTCAGGCCAATAAAGATAACACGATACCACCAATAACAACATTGTGTAACTGAATGCTTCAGTATTAATAAACCATTTCTGTCTGACACAAACACTGACCTTTTCATGACCTCATGTAGACCTCAGTTTGTGAGGAACAGGTTAGGTTTAGGGCTATTATTTAAATTGTGGTCAGGTTAAGGTTAGAGTTAGGTATTAATTGGTTATGGTTAAGTTTAGGGATAACACTTTGCTTAGGATGTCCAAATGAATGGACATCAATACAGAGTCCAATCCAATCCAATCCAACTTTATTTCTAAAGCACTTTAAAAACAACAACAAATTAGAGATAAATAAACTACTGAAAAATACTATCTATCCTTAAAAGGATGGCGGCACAAACCTCTGTGTGTGTGTGTGCGTGCGTCAAAGTCACAGCTCCAGCTGGAAGCAGAGACCCCGGGCAGAGAAATCCCCCCCGTCTGTCACTGTATGTCTGTCACACAGTATTGCTGTGTCACTTCAAAGCAGTAGCAACAATCCCACCCCACCCACTCCCACCACTAACTGATACTGTGTCCCTGATCACCTGCTTAGTAGTTCTGTTTACATGGACACAAGTAATTGGATTAAGCGCCTGATCGGAAAAACTCAGATCCGATACAGCCCATTTGGACACAAATTTAATTCCGAACAAGGGGGCTGGTACTGTATATGCAAATTAGGGCTGCAAAACGATTATTTTTATAATCGATTAATTTGTCGATTGTTTTCTCGATTAATCAGGTACTTGTAAAATGTCAGGAAATGTTTAAAACGCTCATCAGATGTTCTCAAATGTTATCTGCCAAAAGGAGCAAAGAATCCAGAAAATGGTCCCATTTAGGAAGCTGAAAATATGGAAAACTGGCCACAATTATTAAAATAACACACAAAGCGATTGATCGATTATCAAAATAGTTGCAGATTAACGTAGTAACTGATTAATAATCAAGACTCGTTGCAGCCCTAATAAAGATGGTCGTTTGGATTAGTGTTCATATTAACTGTCAATCCGATCATATAATAATGCCATAAATAATAATGCCACAAAAGTCACACGCAGAAGGAGAATGAGACGGATAGTGGACGGACAGTGGACGGATAGTGGACGGATAGTGGACGGATAGTGGATGTGTTTTAGTGTTTACTACAGAAGTGGAAGAGAAGCTTTTTCTTTTACTTCTACTTCTGGAGAATTAGACAACAGTGCACACGTTAAAGAAGTCCATTCTGACTGAACACTTGATGCATTTGTACACACACCCCAATCTGATCATTAAATTTCCGATGGAATTGTAAATTGTAAATTCCACCTGGAACACAGCTAATGACAAGAGTGTGTGTGTCTTACTGTACATATTTACTCTGCTCTCTCTCCATGCTGCCTAGTAACTGGTAAACCACGACTCACAGTGACGTCAGACACCTCAGCTAGCAAATATTCTTTTCAGATTTAGAAGTGTGATTGTACAAGGTAGTGACATGAAAACATGGCTTTGAGCAGGGAACCATATACAGTCAGGTCCGAAAATATTGGGAAATCGACACAACTAACTAATCTTTTTGGCTCTATACACCACCATAATGGATTTGAAATAAAATTTCAGCTTTCAGCTTTAATTTGAGGGTATTTACATCCAAATCAGGTGAACAGTGTGGGAATTACAACAGTTTGTATATGTGCCTCCCACTTTTTAAAGGACCAAAAGTAATGGGACAATTGGCTGCTCAGCTGTTCCATGGCCAGGTGTGTGTTATTCCCTCATTATCCCATTTTCCCAGGAGCAGATAAAAGGTCTAGAGTTCATTTCAAGTATGCTATTTGGATTTGGAATCTGTTGAAGTCAACTCTCAATATGAAATCCAAAGAACTGTCACTGTCAGCAAAGCAAGCCATCATTAGGCTAAAAAATCAAAACAAACCCATCACAGAGAGATAGCAAAAAATGTTAGGTGTGGCCAAATCAACTGTTTAGGACATTCTTAAAAAGAAAGAACGCACCGGTGAGCTCAGCAACACCAAAAGACCCAGAAGACCACGGAAAACAACTGTGGTGGATGACTGAAGAATTCTTTCCCTGGTGAAGAAAACACCCTTCACAACAGTTGTCCAGATCAAGAACACTCTCCAGGAGGTAGGTGTATGTGTGTCAAAGTCAACAATCAAGAGAAGACCTCACCAGGGTGAATACAGACGGTTCACCACAAGATGTAAGGATGTATGATCCACTGCTGCCTCCATCAGTAAATTCCAATGTGTCATTTTTTGTTTTTTTAGGATTTAAAAACCCTCAGTCAAATTTGCCTCTGTGACACGGATTCACCAAATGAGGCATCAGTAGGGCAGCAGCCTTTTCCAGAAAAAAAAAAATCTGTGTGTGACCCCACTGGCAGCTTTGTTGTCAGTGAGGGTTAAGCATCCATGTCACGTGTTAGATCTTAAACGCAGTGGCAGAGTCAGCAGTGACAATGTGTCAGTGCCTAACGCAACCACGTGTCAAAACACCTCAAGTATGACTTTAATGTTTCGCTTTCAGCTGCTGCGGTGCTGCCTGTGGCACACACTCAGTGCTGAGATTAATATACTTCAAAACAATGTGTGTCAGAAACTCCGTGATGAGTCATAGCTGAGTCAAACCCAAACGCACACTCATGAAAGACACAGAGTGATTCTATTCCAAGTCCATCATCATCACCTCACACCTTAGTGCTTTCTAAAATGTGGGGTCTTCAGTGATACATTCATTAAAATGTCAAATAACTAAAAAGTGGTAATTCAGCATTGTTTAAACGGTGGGTATTTTCATACATTCAAATATTGTACTTCTTTATACAATCAACTTTATTTCAGCCCACCGCTTGATATTTATACAGTAGATGAATTTTGCATCATGAGTATATGTTTTATAGTCAATTTAATAATGTTCCGTATGAAAATAAACACTTTTACTTTGAAATCATGTGAAATATTATCACAAATATTGTTACTGCTATATCATGATGGAATAATGTGATAAATGTGATTTTGAGCTCATATCACGCACCCAAAGCCGGTCCAAGGTGTTAGTGACCTGTTGATTTAGTTAAACTTGTTTAATTCAAGTTCAGTAAAACCACACCTAGTGCTTCACTTTGAATACAAAAGTGCAAATGAATCACTTTTATGTCGGCCATCTACCGTTCTAAAACAAACAAGAGGAAAACTATAATTTAGAACTATAATTTATGCAATTTATTGCATTTTTATCAACAATATTCAAGCACAGGCTACTCTGAGGTGGTGGAAGGGGGGTCCAAATAAAATTCTACATAGGCGCCATCAAGGCTTGGGCCGGCCCTGTGCCCACCCCTACTGAACAGCAGGTTTTCCTTACACTGTTGGACTTTTTTTTCCACCTGACCAGACTTAAAGAGTGACACAGGAGTCATTGAATTTATTTCACAGAAAATATGCATGTTTCCTTTACCTCACAGGTATTCACCAGCTCCTTCATTCTAAAACTACATGCTATTACCCATAATCCAGCCAGGGATTACACTTCCCCGTGCAAACAAATTACAAGTTGCCTTTTTCAATGCATTTTCACGCAGGCAGTAAGGTGATTTGCACATGCACGGGGTGCGAACGTAGCCTCACACTCACTTACACAAAGAAACCAGATCGATATCCGTGGTCACACGGGTAACATGGCGGCTCCCTCCGTTTCTCTTCTCCACTTTCATAAGACACACTCACACGTTTTATTCATATCTTTAAATCCCTCGAGGCAAGCAGCAGCTCATACAGCATGTACACACTGCTACATGTGTAAATGTTGGGGTTTTCATCAACATGCAAGATGTGACAGCACTGTGAATCTGACAATCATGAGATCTTATCTCATTCGGTTGTTCCATTTTTTTTAAAGCCTTTTCACTAATTCAGCCCTCTGAAGTGAAATTTTCACTTGTTTTTTTAAACATGTGCCAAGTCAGACTTCTTTGACCCTTTAAATATGAATGAAGGAGAAAGAGTCCGACATGTCCTATAATGTTTATTTACGCTGTTTCTGCTGCTGCACTTATTGGAATTCAATCTGGGTAGAACTGTCTGCTAAATATGTACCATGCAAATCAAGTGTGGGTTAAGTGTAGGAGAATGAATAAAGAACATGTTACAGCCTGAGAGCTTTGGAAATGCTGTATATGTATACATATATACATAGAGTACTTTGTATTACGGCTGTGCATCTTCAGTGGTCTTCAGACTGAATTTGTCTATCCTTACTTTTTTAAATTAAGGGCGTTATGTAAGAAATGTATTATATTTTTTATTTATCAGTTAAAGAATGAACATGGTATGTCACTGGAGATTAGGGATTAGATTTAAAAACAGGTTTCACTGAAAACAATGGTGGAGCCACTTTATTCACAATTAAAAGTTTTATTTGTGGGCTTCAAATTCCGTACATTTTTTTGGTTTGGTGTTTTGCTCTGTTGCATGCCTCGTAGCAGTTCAACACATGGGACTGTCCAGTTTGTTCTGTGTGTGTGCAAAGTATGACTACTTCCTGTTTAAACAGTTTACATTTTGTTTTATAAGTTACAAAAAAAGTGTGCAGTACACATTCTTTATAGTAGCTCTATAAATTAAATTTTATGTTATCACTCACTTTATTAGTTGTTCTTACTTTTTACTAATTCTTATATTAACATTTTGCCAAAACACAATAAAAAGAGCTTACAATGCATATCTTGCAAAGTAAAATACATGTTTTCATGATGTCCTTCATTCTTCTAGTTAAATAAAATATAGGTTTTTAATGTTTTTTATGTTCCTACTAGTCATTCCACAACTATCATTAGCATTTACAGGAACTAGTCACATATCACTTAGTGATAATTATAGCTTAAATATAACTTATTATTCTTATACAACATAATACACATTCAGCAGTGACAGGAAGTAGTCACATTTTCACACATGCACAGAACAAAAATGGTTTCTGGAACAAATCGGGTAAAGACAGGGATGCCAGCAAAGAGCATTTAGAAATACGGAACCTAAAGAATCCTCACTACCCCTCTCAAAAATGTCTTGTCCAGTGGGGAACATGAGGGTCTGCAGTGGATTACTGCAAATCAGTAAATGTGGATGCCGCGGGTGAAGTGGCTCTCACAAGTTGCCCTCCCGTCTTAAGCATCTTAGGCTGTGTCAGCACATTCAGTCCTTGAACATAAGGGAATTGGTCACCAAAAGTCCTTGAGAAGTCCTTGAATTTGATGTCAATCAAGGTGTGGATACCCTGAGTTGTGAACATAAATGTGTATTTTAAATGAACAGTAACACTTTTTAAACAGTCCTTTGTTGACCATTAGCAATCACAGATATTCACTATCATGTCAACAGATAATCAGCTGACACTTATTCAACTGATTTAAGTGACATACAAGTGCCCATAGTATTTCTGCAGCGGTATTAACCATCATTTAACTCTGTAAATTGTGTCCGCATCTTGTTAGTTGACTATCTACGTACCTCAAATTAGTCTGTCACTTGAAAGTGAATAGGTATGGAGGCAGATCAAAGCCTGAACTAAAAAAATAAAACTTATTGAAATAAAAACAGTTTAAATATACTTTGAATTCAATTCTGGAATTATTTGAATAAATAAATTATTCATTTTCATAATTTATTTTTATATTTTTTTAATATTTGAGTTCTTATTATCTCTTATTATCTGCAGAGCAAATGTTTTTAGACTCAAATCACTTTTTTACAGTTTAAAATCATGTTTTTTGCTTTCAGGTCTTTTTTTTTATTATTATTATTTTTATTTCAGGTTTAGACTTCATTGGCCCTGATCTACCATGGGGGACACAACCTCAGTTGGGAAAGGTATGGAATAGTGAGGGACAGTGAAGGAGGAGGACCTTCCTCTGTCATGTTGCCTTTAGGAAACACAGGAACTGAGAGTACTACTTCCACACACTGTATTCATGTGACTGGCAGTAAACAAAGCCAAGTAACTCACAAATTTCCATTTAAAGAGTTATTTCAGACAAAACTTGACAACAAATACAATTGAGGAGCAGTAAAGAAGCCCAGATTGTGCAGTACACGACACTGATGATGGACATGTCCCACTTCCATGAACGCACCGCAGCATACACTCGTGAATCGCCATGGTGTCTGCTCCACTGGGACAATATGTTATAGATGAGAACAATAAAAAGGCTAAGTTTGCATCACATGGACAGACCAAAAGGCCTCTGTTGATCGAAAAATTGATCGTTAATTAAGCATTGTTAGTACTGGCATGAACTAATTTACCTGTTTACACTATTAGCTGGTATTAGTGAATTTCACAGCAAGTGCCAGCTCGTTCTTGAACGTAACATGGATATCGTTTTTGCTAAGCTCTGTCAGAATGTCGACCATAATTCAGAGCCTTATTAACCTGCTCAGGGACGCCAAGGGCAAGGAAGGCAGCAGGAAAAGGGATCATCTGTTGAACAGGGGATGGCCAGGTTTTGCAATTTTATTTTCAAATTACACATCGACAGTAAAATAATTTGGCTATGCAATCAATTATGTACATTTCTGAACAAACCTTTTTTAAAATGTTTGAATTTTTCAATCATGCAGACCTTTCCGCGGGTTTTCCCACAAGAAAAAAATCTCTGAATGCAGAATCCAAAGACCCACCATATACAAACCTGTGTACCTGCTAAACATTGCAAATAAATTGCATAAGTACATAACTACATAAGTATAACTGTATTATATAAATACATGTCAACTGGATACTTGCAGAGAGTCAACAGTGAACTATCAAAAAAGTGCTACCAAATCAAGTCAATGTAATGTCAGGTATATGTCCAGTGTTTTGAATTGGGATTGCAGTAATAATTTTAAATGCTAATGACTGCTGTTGTTCATATTTTACATAGATCCCCTTTAATGCACATGGCTACTTCTTCATCAGTCAATACAAGCAGTTAAATGATAAATGTGGACGTGCTATTAGGTAATTACTTATGTTGCTGCAGGTTCCAGAAACTGAAAAATTAAAAAAAAAAAAGCAGTGGCTGTAATCAATTACATGCAGTCGCATCACGAATGAAGAAATGCATTTTAGAAAAGGTTATTTTCAACACTCTGTATATACACAAAATATAGAATTCCAGACCAGCATGTGTATGAGGTGAGCTACTATGATGCACAGCTTGGAGACAGTGGCACTGTCTAAAAGACAGGATCAATGAAAAATGGAAAATGGAAAATGGAATTTTCATTGGGAGTGGCCAGGACGAACAGGACTAGAACTGAGCATATACCTATTGTGTTACATTACAACTTGTAATTTAAATGTTTTTTTTTTTATCTGGACTTTATGTAATGGATTTGCACACAATAGTCTAAGATGGTGAAGTGAGAAAAATGTATTAAAAAGTTAAAATTAAAAAATTAAAAGTGACAATTATGCATGTGTATTTTCCCCCTTTCCTATGAAGCCTATAAAAAGTTCTGGTGTGAATAACTGCCATCAGAAGTCACATAATTAGTGGAATAAATGTCACATGAACTGTCAGTATAAGTTCACCTGTTCTGAAAGACCCCAGAGGCTGCAACACCACTGGGCAAGAGGCAACACTAAACTCACAACACCATGAAGACCAAGGAGCTCACCAAACAGGTCAGGGACAAAGTTGTTGACAAGTACAAGTCAAGGCTGGGTAATAAAAATATATCCAAATCTGTGACAATCCAACTGCAGCACCATCAAATGTAAAGAATAGGTACAACAACAAGCCTGCAAAGGAAGGGCTGCCCACCAAAACAGAGTCTCTGCTGAGAGACTGGAGTATCTGTCCATTGGCATGGGGGAAGGTGCTCTGGCCAGATGAGACTAAAATTGAACTTTTCAACCCCCAAGGAAAATGCTACGTCTGGTGCAAACCCAACACATCTTATCACCCCAAAAACACCATCCCCACAGTGAAACATGGTGGCAACATTATGCTGTGGGGATGTTTTTCAGCAGCAGGGACTGGGAATCTGGTCAGAATCGAGGGGAAGATGGATGGTGCTAAATACAGGGATCTTGAGCAAAAACCTGTTTCAGTCTGCCAGTAATCTGAGACTGGGACGGAGGCTCACCTCCCCAAAGTACTGACTTTTAAGGAGATGAATAGTTATGCAGATTGAAGTTCTCTGTTATTCTGTCCTATTTGTTGCTTTCTACACAATAAAGAAATCATATCTTCAAAGTTCAGGCATGTCCTGTTATTGAAAGATGCAAACCCTCAAACAGTCCATTTTAATTCCATCTTAGGCAACAGATGACATAAAATGCCAAGGAGGATGAATACTTTGCAAGGCGCTGTATTGTTGGACAAAGGATGTGAAGCTGTAGCTGTTGGGCATGAGGGGGGAAAAATAAGACGACAGAGAAGGTCCATGGATCTTGTGAAGGAGGACATGTGGACAGAAAAGAGCAGTGTAACAGAAGAGGACACAAGATGGAGGGAGATGATCAGCTGTGGTGACCCCTAAAGAGACAGGATGGTAGAATAAGAAAAAGAATGTGTATGAATTTCTCTGTCTTTTGCATACACAATATACTGTTTATCTTAAATTAAACAAACTAGGAAAAGACTAAAAAGTACAACTCAAAATCACTGGTCAAAAAGTAGGCAAGATTCTAGGACAGCAGAAATAAAAAAACAAACACAAGGAAACTGCACAGGGAAATACCGGGAAGCTAGACTCTATTGCCGATGGTTATACACTGAGGATCAAGTCCAGCTCACCTGCAGCAGGGGCCAGGTCCTCAGAAAAAGCAAAGCAAGAAAAAACCACGAAGGAAACAGAAACAAAAGCCCGAACCAGGATCATGACAGATGGTATCTTTCCTTTCTTTCTTTTCGGGGTCAGATTTCATTTCTAATATACTGAAAAATTAAACAATGTCATTATGGTCTGAAGACGTGGCTGTTTGTACATTACAAGTCCTGCTTCAGAGTTTATCAATCAATATATGTGTTACCACGACATAAGATTACATTACCATTGCTCACGTTAGACATGGTTCAATGAAATTGGACCCTGTCTTATGTGTACAATGACAATATAATCACATACAGTGACATACATACTGTATACAATGCTTTACAACAATTTTAATGCACGATACCATTTCCCAAATATAAGAGGAGCCGAGAGCAAATCCTACGATGCATTCAAGGAACCTCACAAATAAGAGCCCGAACCAGGTATTAGATGCACCACAATTTAGGTCTAAGATGCACTACAATTTAGAAGAAATGAAGATATTGGTCACTGATATAGATTGTTCAGTTTTGTATCTTTTCAATACAATCATTATGACAGTAAGTGATCTGTTTTTACATAGCACTTTTCTAGTCTTAATGGCCACTCAAAGTTTCTTTAAACAAAAGTTTTGCCATTCATCCATTCACACCCATTCACTCACACATTCATATAGCGCATCTATGTGCTGGGTATTGAACCCATAACTTTTCAGTTTAAAGATGACTTGTCCTATCAATGTAGTCATTATTTTTTTTAATCAGACAAATAACTGAATTATCATGCCCATCACAGCCGTTTGTATCCAGGCCATTAGTTTCATACACATTCAGTATTTTCACTGAATGACGTGTCATCTGATAACTCCACCAGCTGATAGATGGAGATTTGTTCATGCCAGGAGAAAGACATGACGTCTGCTTTCGCGAGTTCTGTCAAATCAAGGCCCCAATTCTGAAATTAAACAGCGATTAAATCAACATTATGCAGTGTAGTTAGCTGAATGGCTCATTTAAAGACCATCATAGAGCATACATAATTAAACCACCGAGTAATTGATTTCCATCGCAGCCTTATTCTGTGGAGACGAGGCTGCGTGATATTTCTTCTATTAAATAAAGTGGGATAAAAATAAAGCCAGTGCCTGGGAGGACAGTGATGAGTCCCAAGATATATAAGAGAAGTGGAATAGAGCCTGCTAATGAATTGCCCTACGTTACAATAAAGTCCCCACACAGAGGCAGACACAGGACTTTTTTTTGATCAACTGCCGCCATGGAAACGACACCTTTTTCTTTCTTTGACAGCTCAAGATGGTGAATTTCACAAGTGAAGAGAGAATGAGGGAGAGTGACGATGAGGAAGGAGGAGGTGGAGGAAGCAGCAGCGGGGGGGGGGGGGGGGTTCCTTGGGGGGGGGGGGGGGGGGGGGGGGGGGGGGGGGGGGGGGGGGGGGGGGGATTCCTTGGCAGGGAATAAGGGTTTCCCCTCTGTCTCCCCTTTGCCAAACATGGTTTAAGAAAAGACTATTTTGATGAATCTAGAACAGGATGTGCTGTCGCTCACTCAGCTGACAGAATGGGTTTCAGTGAATGATTCTTGTTAATTACAATCAAGCAATGAATAAATATGGGTAGGCGTCTCTGAAAAGAAGTAAAGAAAAAAAAAAACACAAAAAGTGTTTCCACATGACAGGAGGATATGCTGTTCCTCTCATTCTGTCCATCACGGCCTCACCCACCCACTCTCTCTGTCTCTCTCTCTCTCTCACACACACACACACACACATATTTCCTCCCCATCCTCATTATACACAGCTCATTGTGATATGGCAGCCAGCTCACTCGGGGGAACCCTTCTAAATCCATAGCTTCTGGCGACCAACCAGATGCTGGAGCTAAAAATAGCCCATCAAAATTTCCAGGCTTTCCGATTCGAACGCTTCATTGTCCCTCTGTGAAGTCAGTGTTGGAGGAGAGGGCGGGCTACACACACTTACACAAAGACTCTGTGGAGAGGAGAAAAGGCGTGTTTCAAATCGTGTATTCCAGTTTGCACAATGGAAGAGTAGTTTTGCGCTCAAATGAAACCCTGCCACGGTGTAACCCTGAAAAACTTTGATGATATTCTGATAACCCCTAATGAGAAAATAATATAAGGGTTGGCAATATCTAAAAATGGTGTCATGATATTGCAGGGAAAATTCATATTCATGAAAATATTAACACAAATACACAATCATCGACTACAGCCAGCAGCATTTAATTATGCAAAACTTATCTCGGTAATTTTCCAGTGAGCTGTTGACTGCCCAATTAGTATAGTTAGCATCTATTTCCATGAGGTGGCAGCAGCATCAGCAGGAGACTTTTGGTTGCGGCAGTGTGTTTACAGAAAATGAGAGTTACATGGTTTCATGAATGCATCTCATAGCTGTTCTACTAAACTCTGTTCCTGAAAAGATTAGTAAGGCTTTAAATCTATACCAGTGAATTCTTTTGGACAAACCAAACAAGTCAGGGGGCAGATTGAAATCAATGTAGATCAAAAACGAGTACATAAATCAAAAGTTCAAATGGCTTTTCTATTTTTTGGCCTTATAATAAATAAAACATATAATTTGGCTTTATTATTAAAGTAAAGAAAAGGTTTATTGTTAGAAACTTTTGATTTGTAAATACATGATTTTGCCAGTAATAAAATAAATAATGAAACAGATAAATTCAGTGTTGATGTGCCGACAAATAAAGTCACAGATATCTTTCCAAAATATACTGGTGTGGGGACCAACTCAAACAAATTCATGGAGAGACAGACAAAATGAGTAGCCCACAGAAAGACTTTGGAGGCAGGACAGCGATGGTTAATTCGGAAAGTCACTTCCTTAACCTTATCACTAATACATAATTTAGAGGACAGGCTCCAGATCTTTAAACAGTCCAGGTCTGACTCTTTTTATTTTATTTCCTAAAAGTTTTGAAAGAAAAACTTTCAGGGGAAAACAGCTGGAGTTGGTAATCTGAACATAATGAGGCAGATTTGTGCTGAAAGTGAAAGTGAAAACCAAAAGTAACAGTATGAAGTGGGGCTTGCACAGGCTAAAGATGAAGCCATTACCACCAAAATATCTGTGAACATCCCTGGTGTGAGCCATGAATTGGGCAGCACAGATGAGCAACACTCCCAAAATAAAAATCCAGAAAAAGCTTTTAAGTATCCGTTCCCTCCTTATAGTCCTCTATAATTCAAAACTACCCGCTCAGTTGTTGTCGACTGTCATGACAGTTGTCCCAGAAAATTAAGCCCAGTAGAAAACAAAAGAAAGATTAAAGCTTGTTACAAAACAAAAACCGTCTTCGACATCTCCACGTCAGACTAAAATAGTGCATCTTGAAGGTCCCACAGCGACTGTGATACTAAATATAACTAACATGCCCGTTCCCTCCTGTCTAGCTGTCATCAGAATTACGACGCTTTGTCTTTATCTCAGACGTGCGCTCGACCCGCGAAAGCTGATGATTCTGAGTGAATGTCTGTGGTATAGAAGCAGGAATATTAAGTGTGCTGTCATGTGTTTATTGAGGCTCGTTCATAATTACCAGGACATGGCAGAACTGAGTGGAGAGCTGAAGGGGGCGCTGTAATCAGGGTTTCATAATCTTACCAATGTGCTCCACAAATGCTACATTCAAAAACATTTTACCAATAAAAATATAATATACATAATTTATACATTAAGATCATTAGATTATTAGCATAATTCTTTAATCTGATGACTTTTTTTTTTGCAATTTGGACCATAATACATAATTTTGGAGTCACTGAATTGCTGCAGCCAACACTGTTGAAAAAAGACTTGTCCTAAGTTGTATGTCTTTTATGTTATATGTTGTATTGATCTCTCTGTTTTTGTACGGCCGCTACCTGTCTCTCATGTAAAAGAGATTTTTTTTAATCTCAATGTGACTTCCTGGTAAAATCAAGGCAAAATAATAAAAAAAAAAAGTTAACAAGGAATGTAAAATGTTAAGTGGTCTGTATTTATATCGTGCTTTTCTAATCTTTTCAAGGGCCCGTTAAAGAAGCTTTACAGTTTTGCCACAGCACATTCATGTGCAGCACGTTTTCTATTGCACATCTTTTATGCCCATTCACAAACTGCCAGCACAGCTATCAGGACCTTCATTTTCAAGAAGGACCATTGAACATTTAAAAGGATTCAAATGCTGAAACTCACTTGAAGGTCAAACTGTAATAAACATAGGGACATACTGAGTTTTGGGTTGAACCAAAATCTGACATTAGACCAGCAGCATTTACTTTCTTTTTCTACATGTTACAGAGGGATTGCTACGTCTATCCTCTGTCCCCAAACCACCCCCGTCCCTAAAAGTGACCGTGTCATGCAAATCATGGCTAATACCAGAAACCCAAATACACCGTAACATAAACCCATTTCCCACTGAAGACACTGGCTGTCCATCTCCTCAGATTTTTTTTCTTCCTGCTCCCAAATCCTCAGACACTAAAAGTGACATTATTCATATTTCAAGGCTGGGGGACATCTGAGAGTCTTACATGATAATCTGAAACAAAGGAGGATCAGAGACACAAGGGTCGAGTGGAGGACAAGTTGCTTCATTTGACTTAGCAGCTTCAGTGTTTCACCGGCCTGCTCAGGGTCCTGCTGGCTTTTCAGACTCCCCAGCCTGGATGAACTCAGCCGGCAATTTGTTTTTGCTCAGCAGACATCGCCTGGAAAGGATCACAAACTGGTTTTTTTTCCCATGGCGATAGAGGAGGGCTTAATGTGATGACAATAGAGAAGTGATGTTTAGAAGTTTTGGTGTAAATCCACCATGGCACAGCTACCTTTCGATCGATTTGGCTGTTGCTTCCATTTCAAGCGTCTGGCACCAAACGGGCAAAAGTCTTCAGACGCCATTACTAGATAACCATCGCTCTTAGAAAAATACAACAAGCAAGTTTGTTGACACATTTTCCGTTGCTCTGCATATGTCATCCTAATCATTGGTCTGATTGGTTGTAGGTCTATCCAATCCTCTTGGAAGTAGGAGGGGACTACACCCTTGTCAGACTCAATGTTGTTGACATGCAGTCTGGTATGGTCCAGCTAGTCTCATACTGTAGGTTGACAGTATCGGTTTTTGAGAAGTCTTTAATGGAGGTGTACAAAGTGCCCACAATTTCAAATTAAAATATGTAAATAACACAGTTTAAATCCACAAAGAAACACTAAGATCCTTTTCATTTGTTTTGCATAAATAATTTAGCAGACCAGGGTTTCTCAATCCTGGTCTATGGTCTGCAATCGTGGACCCACTGCCTTGCATTTTTTCAGTGTTTCCTTGCTTCAACAAACCTGATTCAAACGAGTGGGTTGTTACGAGGCTTCTGCACTGCTTGCTGACCATTTGAATCAGCTGTGCTGGAGTAGGGAATCATCTAAAATATGCAGGGTAGTAGTTCCCCAGGAGCAGGATTGAGAAAGCCTGCAGTAGACTTCACATTCTATATTATTTTGGAACACAATGCATGGATTCAGCTTAGTAAAAAAAAAAAAAATAAAAAACAAAAAAAAAGGACTTGCTCCTCCTGTCATCCATCTGCAAATAAGTGGAGAGAAGCACATGAGTTTTGTGTGTGTGTGTCTGTGTGTGTGTATTTGCCTCAGTGCTGGAGTGAAAAAATGGATGTCAGTATCTGGGCTTTTTTTTCTGTCGTGATTAAAAGCCTAGTTGGCAGGCATTTGCTCAGCCCGCCCAAGATTTCCTGAATCCATGAATACATTATTGTCGTTTAAAAGAAACAAACATGCTATTATATGGAGAGCAGGAATAAAAGAGAGAAACCAGTCCAGTCAAACAGCTATACATACCCCCCCCCTTTATGTGTGATCAGTCCATGAGCACATACACACACAAAGTTGTGTGTTTCTATATCTTACTAAGGACACCTCATACTGTAGACGTACTGCACTGCTTAGCTCCTTACCACATCTAAGTGCCTAAACACTAAGCTAAAACAATTCTAACCCTAATCCTGAAACCAGGCCATAACCCTGAAAAAACCCTTTAAAGCTGTGGGGCCCTGACAAAATGTCCCCACAAAGATAGAGATATAAATACAAGTACACACACACACACACACACACAATTATCTCCCGCTGACATCGACAGCTCTTTCCTTCAATCACGCCCTGCTGAAAACAACATGCACCTCCACCATCAAATGAACCTGCTATCTGTCACTGTTATTATTTGAACTCCCTTGCCCCAGATTCCATCGACTTCATTTAGCCAAAAGCTGCAGCAAAGTGGGTCACATGCGCAAAAAAGCCGGGCAGACAGATGGGGTCTGAAGAAGAGCAATCTAGGAAACACACTCTCCTCCCTCATTGGTACAGGTTGTACCAGGCACCTGAAATTCAAAGCCAGTGTGAACTTTGGATATAAATGATCCTTGTATGCTGCCCAGCAAATCAAAAGAGGACGTATTGTTTTCCTCCAGGCTCAGATAAATAAAGAATGGGGTGTGATGTCACACACAGTGGTTCAAGGTCAAAGTTGGAATAGACTTGCAGCTGACTTATACAGACTAGGGCAACATGGGAAAAAAAATCTTATCAGGATATACTTTTATGCGCCATTCAATATCAATATATATCACATTATTAATCAAATGAATATTTCTGTAAGGCTGTGTGATATGGCTTGTACCCTGACATACAAGACTCATGAAAAGTCTTCTTTTCAGATGTTTGTGTTTCTCAAAGGAGAGTGACAATACACTGTAAATAAACTCTAAAATTAAAGATCTGATGTTTACTATCGGTATTACATGATCCTAAAATACACTTATTCTTATACCTTTCTTTTCAGATAACACCTGGTTTGTTTCTTTGGGTTTTTGTGTTAAATGCAGGATATTTACGTGTTTTAGACGCAAGGAAGTTGACTATAAATATAGGCAAATTCTCCTTTAACACAAATAATAAAAAAGTGTTAAAAAAGTGTTTTTTTTAAACAGAATTTTGAGAAATATTTCCATGTATTTTTTTAATCAACAGATACAATATTTACTGAATTTCAAATGTATTCAATATACTGTAACAGATATGATGATTAGCAGTTATACAGCCTATAAAACCAGGAAAAGTCATCACAGGATATGATGTTATCCAAGATCTAAGACCATATCTTGTCTCATGTCAAGATACACTATAGATACACTATCAATATATTGCCCAGTCCTAGTACAGACCTCACTGGGCAGGAAATATATATATAAAAAAAACAATGCATTTACCCAAAAATCTGGATTTACATGCAGCAAGTAGTGTGACCTTCAAAGAGAGGGATGGTAAGAGAGTGGGAGTAGCAGTTATGAATGACCATTTCTAGCAATATTATTATTATTCAGTGGAATTATTTGTCAAATACGAGAATTATTTGTCAAAGCACATGAGAAGTAGTGGAAATAATCCAATGTTTTGGGAGCCAATTTTTGGAAAACGGGTCCAAAACCCCACCCTTTTGTTTTTGTGTAAACCAAAAATACACTACTTTGGGAAGATGATGTCATAATCCCACCTCTCTCTGTCTTCGTCTCCTTAGTCGTCCAGACTTTCCTCATTCTGTCTCTGTTTCTGTGATTGCATGCATTGTAATGTACTGTACTTATTTGAATAAAACTTTGTTTAAAAACAAAGTCTTAAATAAATAAAGTGCACGTGCTAAAGGTGTATTTCTATAGTAATGCTACAGCATCACATACAGCCCTGACATATGCACTGCACTATTTCGAGTCATTTTGGGGGATTGCGTGTGGACGAAGACATTTCCTGACACGATGGTGTGTTCACGGAAAATGTTTTCAGAACGACAAAGATCGTTGGCGCTTTGCTCCAGTTCAGTGTGGAGAGAGCCTCCAGATGCATTCAAGAAACCTCTTAAATTGTATCACTTCTGCAGACACATTTGCTCCCCCTGCCACCTTGTGACAATGGATGCCCCATAAATAAGGCACTGGAATAGAAAGATTTGTTATTATGAATGGAATCATGGATTAAAAAAAGAATGTATATACAGTAAGTGATTGACTTTTTATAATCGATAATCTTTTCAATGTTACAAATAACATTAAACAAATAAACTTTACTGACAAATGTTAAATCAATAGCCAACTTATGGACATCAAACTTAAACATTTCCATTCTCTCGTCATCAGTGCACTAGAATATTTCAGCATTTTAAAGCGACACCATGTATATTCAACCTTCAAATAATGTCTCCAAATATACTTATTGTCTACTCATATCAGTTTGAATAGCGCCCTCGTTAGAGCCTGAGAGGGACTGCATCACCTGTACTGCTGTACTTCCATTTGTTTCCACCAAAATCACCCGGGTAAATATTACCCTGTGTTGTGTTCTTTGAGACTTTTGGAGACACTGACGTGAAAGCATGTATCGTTCTAAAGGTCTTTGCACACCGGACGGAACGAAGGGGCTAATGATTCCGAAGCGAATTACGACACAGCCTCTCATGCACATTGAGCATGGCGAGAAGAAACAAATGAATTACATCTGACTGCGAGCAGAGCGGGTTTCACACACACACACACACACGCTGCTCACAGTGATGTCAGTAAAATCTGACTTTCACTCGCACCATCTCACTGAAGCACCTTTACAACCCCCCCCCCCCNNNACACCTTTTCCCCCCCCCCCCCCCCCCCCAACGACTGTAATTGTTTTATAGTTTATCCTTGTTAATTAACATGAAACGGGTTTTAAGAAACAAACATCGAGCGATTTGGTTTTGACTGTATGTCATCAACAACACAAGAACTTTGAGGCACAGTGGAAACGCAAACTACACAGATTACCAGGAACTTATTTACCTACCTAGATAAATAAGGAGCGTATGTAACTTTGTCTCGGGTCACTCCAAGAATCAAAGTGAAACCAACTCCTACTGCTTCGACTGTTTACTGCATATGTCACAAACTGCTCGTTACATTGGGGTAAGTTGCACGGTAGTTTTTCGTTCATTGGAAATGGAAGAGACAACACAGATACCAAAGAGTGTGAAGATTGTGTGGGAGGAGTCAAAGGAAAAGTGATAGAATAAGTTGCTGGACAAGGGTGAAGGCTGGTCCTGCTGCGTGTTATTGAAATCATCGTTCGGAATTCAAAGTTATTCACGTAGTGGAGCAGTTTTTCCTCTAGCTGCTAATTACGGCTGACATGTTTGTGGAAGACACAAACAGGTTAGAGTTCTCTGGTATTGTCGGTTTGTCACAACAAATGCACATGTTACCACAGGGCATGTTTAATGACAGTTGTTGCAGAAGAAAGCATGACTCATCCAATTCAAATAATTCACACAAAGTCTTCAACTTCCAGGTCCAGGGGAAGGATTACTGTTCTAACATGACCAACTAAAGACTGGCTTCTTGACAATTGTGCTTTAACAGAAGACTCAGCATCGTAATTTTGGTTTAAAATTTTCTTTTTTTCTGTTTATTTTCAATCCAAGCACATAACATATTTCTAATTGTGTTCATGCTGTATGATAAGTTTGCATGTTCTCCCTGTGTGTCTCTTATGATGGGAACGTTTTGGATTCGCAATTGTTCAAAAGAGAATTATAAAGCATGTAAGAATCATGCGTAGTCAACACACACATCGATATAACTGAATAAAAACATACTGCGCATGGTGGTCCACACATTCTCAGGCTGTATCTGACCCACATCTCATCACATTTTTAAACATGTGCCTTCCTATTGTGTACATTCGTATCATTGGCATCCCCAAAGTCTAAAGGATCTAATCTATGTATGTGTCATCAATTGCACAAAAAAGCCTCGAGTCACATGAGCCTGGTGATTAAAGAAAAGTGGTGAAAATGGTGGATCTTTCATAACGCCGTCTGCTCGTTTCTCCAATTCTCACTGCAGATCAGCATTATTCTCCATCTTCAGGGCCGTGGCTCTCACTGAGAGACAGGGTAGGGAAAGACACTGTTGCTATGGTGATCAGGAAAGTGTTGACTGAGTGAGAGGAGCTGTGACAAAAGACCGATCAGCCTCCAGCAGAATGCTGATGTGTTTTGACATCATGACGGCTACCAACCAACAATTAACCATGGACTTATACCTGAGACGCTTCAGAGTTACTGTGTCTGTCAGAACTTGGTGACTATAATAATAAATCTAACTGAGGTCCAGAGACCCTGGACACTGGGGAGAAGAGGAATGAAGGTTAGTTGGAGCAAGACAGGATGCCAGTGTGTGAATGACAGTGAGACAGGTGGTACAGTAAAGATGCAAAGGACAGAGGTAGAGAAAGTGGATGAGTTTAAATACCTGGCGTCAACCATAGAAAACAATGGACAGCACACAAGAGAGGTGAAGAAGAGAAAGCAGACAGGGTGAAGTGGGTGGAGAGGAGTTTCAGGGCTAATGCGCGACAGAATGAGAGCAGCCAAAGTTAAAGGGACAGTCTACAAGACAGTAGTGAGACCTGCTGTGATGTATGGTTTGGAGACAGTGGCACTGTCTAAAAGACAGAAGGCAGAGCTTGTGGTTTATTGATGCCCACACTGACGCCACCAATACCAGCACTGCTTAGTGATATCACCACCAGTTCTTATTGTTGCTTATTGGCTTACTGATACCACTATTTATTGAATCCCTTATTGGCATGAATTTAATGCTAAGGGTAGCCAATTGCAGAAGAAAGGTCTTCTGCAAAGAGCATTAAGACTTTTTGGTTTAAAACAATAGACTCCATTGTATTAAAGGTTTGCAAATCTTTCATAGTAAACTTAACTCATTTACTCAGCTCTAAACTCTTAGACTATTCTGTAATATCACCATGGAAATTGAGATGTTATTTCCTAATATTAATCTTTCAGTACCACTTCATAATTGGTCAAAAGAGAATTATGACGCCTCTAAGAATCAAATATCCCCCCCCCCCCCACCCTTCCCAGGGACACAGTCATTAGTATGATGAAAATTTTTACTGTTGAGTTACCACAATGAGATGAAAGACATTTTTCTCTAAGTTGGAGTTGGATGACTGGCACGTGGAGACGACCTGCACTCATTCTACAAGTCTCCCAGGCTTCACTGAGTAACATGAATAAATTCATATCACACGGTCTCCTCACAGACACACACAGTCTGGTTTCCATGACTTCAGAGGTCATTACATTGACACACATTCATTTCCTGGAGACTTACTCTAACCTTAACCTACTAGTGCCATAACCCTAACCTTAACCTAACCGTTACCTCAGCCTGACTTTTAAAGATATCTTAGCCTTAAAATTGAGTCACTTATGTTATGGGGACTTGACTTTTGTCCCCGTAAGGAAGACAGGTCCCCATAATTTGACTGTGTAAACATATTGAGGTCCCCACAACATAATGAATACCAGGTACACACACTCTCACGCACAGTCAGGCAGGAGGAATGTTAGTGCAGGTGAAGATCACAGCAGCCGTTATTCATTTATTTTTGCTCTGGCCCTCGTGACTCGTCGAGAAGCCTCCAGCTAAATGTGAAACACCGTCTTTTCAAACTGACGCACCTCATTTCCTGTGTCACAGGGAAATACTGCAGTCACTTTGACTTCACCCACGGGAGCCATGTGAAAAATAATTGGCCACTAGATGAATTATTTATCTTTTGCGTTGCCTTACGACCTTGTACTGACACTGAGCATAATTATTGTAACATGTTATGCCATGTGTACTTCACCGGTATTCACCGGTTTACTGCCTTGTCTGTCAAGGAAATTCTATCGTAAAGATGAATAACAACTAAAACATGTGGTATTGGGACAGCCGTGACTTGAATATATTAGAATAATGAAATAACACAATGGTTAGAACACTTTTCAGTGAATGTCACATATTCTGTCAACTTATTCTGATGAGGTGATCTACATTCATCAGTGGTGCTGAGCTGAAACAGTGTTGGATGAAACCTGGAGGTTTTTGCCACCATTTATTCTGCACAAAAGGATCATGTCTTGTTGCCACTACGTTAAAATCTATCTGTGGCTCACCTTCTGAATTATATATGTCAGATGTATATTCTGGTCTTCGCTGATCACTCAGTGAAAACACTGTCACGTTGAAGCTCTCTTTCAACTGGAGAGGTGCAAAGGTGACTTTCAGAATGTATTTTTACAATTCTTATGCAATAATCAGTGTTGAGCTAACATGAAAGTAGCATTTTATACAGAAACACATGACAGCATTTCTGCCAGGGCTGCACCATTAATTGAAAAACATTTCAAATCATCATATGACCAACTACATTGTCCAAATCAAATGTAATTATTTGATAAAGTCAAAAAACGACATTAAGATGTTAAGAAAATATTTTTCGGTTGTTGACGTGTTGACGCATCATACCGGTGCGACGACAACGAACATCAAACACTTCACAGTAGACCACAACACAACAGACAACAATGGAGGACGTCCAGCAACTCTTTTTTTCCTGCTCAGTTCGTGGCTGTTTGTCTCAACACGACGTCAAGCTCTGTATGAGAATAGACTGCAGGTGTTGAAGAAACAAGGGAGTGATGTTTTTCCTGTCACCCAATTAGCTGACAGTCACCCTGACCGCACCGTACCATTTCACTCTGATAGCCCAAGGGAAGGGTACCAAATACTGAACGGTTATTCCTAATGGAAACACAAAAAAGACATTAAAATCAAACCATTCCATTAAGTCAGCTGTTTCATTTTAATCAATTCATTGTTTTGCGCATTTCTTTTCTGGTTTCTTAGCTTCATTGAACAAACTGAATAATTTTAGTTTGTGGACAAAACACGAAATTGAAGAATATCATGATTTCTGGGACTGAGAAACACCGATTAACATTATTTAACATTTTCTGATTTCTTTTTTTTTATTGGTCAAAGTTAATTGAGAAAAAAACTTGCCATGAAAATATCTGATTAATAAAATGCAGGTTTTCGAAAATTGACAATTCACCTCCTCAACTTGTATGGTCTTATCTAAAGCACCTTCTGTTGTCCAACTGTGACACTAAGTGCTTTATACTCGAATGTCACTTGACACTTTTGATAGTTGTAGCTTGACAAAACTTGATCACTCGACATCAATTTATCTTCCGCTCAAAGATTTTATTCAGCACGTCCATTTACAAAGTACGATCCTGTACTAACACGTTGGGGAGCTGCATCTTTCCTTGTGACTTATTATGATTTTATTGAATGAGTTGTTTTCACAAAAAAAAAATAAAAAATACAGTATGCATTCTATCTGTGATGTTTCTGACCACAGTAAGTGCAGACAAGAGGCTACACCGGTTTGTTTACTGGTACAGCTAATTGATGCCAATACTGCTACTGCTTATGTATAGCAATACTGATACAGATACAGGTACTGCTGCATATTTTCCTCATGACTTATTATGATCTCATTAAATTAATAATTTTTTTTTGTCCACTAAATAAATCCTATCTGCCCTTTTCTGACCATCCTAAGTGCAGACAGAAGGCTACGCATGTTTAAGAATCTAAAAAAATATATATTTAGACATGTTTTTTTAAGTCACCACAACAATATCATGAATCAGGATCATCATGGTGGGATATTGTCACAATGTCCACCAACAACATACGACCTGAATATTGCAGGTGCGCGACATGGCAGTTCAGCGACGAGCAACACGTCTGTCCATTTTTTGTTGCTTGGCACAGTAAGAAACATGTGATGCAGTCACCATTTTCTGTACAAGGGATCTACAGTTTATTTATGCCAAGGTGTTGTGACAGAGATCCAAAAGGCTCTTAGGAATAAAATATACTATTAGCACAATAATTACATTTGTGTCAGAAAGAAAAAGCCCACAGGGAGAAAGAGGCAGAGACAAAGAGAAGCAGAGAGGGGTAACTAGTAGTGCTAACAGGGAGGCATGAAGACAAGAGAAGAGAAATTACAAAGGAGAGAGAGAGCGACAGAGACAGAGAGAGGGACGGAGAGTGATGATAATGAATGTGGCTGCTTGCCGCGGCTTACATGCTATGATCCTGACCATCCATTCCCTAACCGTTCCTCGTTAAATAATACAGATAAGATGGAAAAGCTCTCATCGTCCACATCCATTTAGCCAAATCGTACTCTATTGTCGGGGAAAAAAAATGTGCTTAATGATTCATGAAGCAGTTCCCATTACCATCACACCAACTTACAGAGACTGTGAGCAAAAGACAGGGAGGGGACAAATAAAGAGAAGTGCAGCAGTTCTGAATGAGGCTGCAGCTCTGGAGGGGGGGGGGGAAGGGAACACTTTATTTACGTGTCAGGTCATGGACTTGATTCAAAAGTTTGACCTTTTAGTCCTTTTTCCACCACACTGCATGACAGAGTAGCAACCATGGATGATCTAAAAGCCATAGGTGAGTAATGTGGCATTGCCATTCAAATTTCTGGCCAGCAACATGGAGGAACAACCCTTAGCATTAAGACGTTACTTCTGTTGGTGTGACAGATTTCTCCCAAACCTCTAATGCTGGGAAACGACTACGTCACCATGTCAGATCATCAGACACAGTGGCACTGATTCTTGCCGTGTCTGGAAACACTACAAGTATGACTCCGACCAATCTTTGTTCACAACGCCACACGAGTTCATAGGTCATTGGGGAGGAAGGCTGCTGAAGTGCTGCCACTATTTCTCAACAACATCTGCCGTGGTAGTTTTTAGAGGAGACATCACAAAAACAGAGGTGCAGTTGCCAAAGCTCGATGAAATGTTCTTCCGCGTCACTATCCCGGCTAACAGGAGCAGCACCATCCTTCATCCTCTTTGCCATATTTGTGTCTGTATGTTATGTCAGGTTCCAGCACTCTGTTATCCTATTGGTCAACTTCCAGGAGCACATCGTCGGAGATGTCAGATTAGGAAGGAAAAGAGAAAATAATTTTAACCTCCTAGACTCCATGTCAGGGTGTCACAGAGTGTCCCAGACATGAAATCTCTGTTCTTCAATTATGTTACACTACATCCGTTCATCATTACGCCACGATCAAATAGCAAAAAAAAAAAATCTGCCTCGATTTGTGTGGTCTGATCCCAGCACAACGTCTGTTTTGCTGATCAGTGAATTATACACTCCATCAATTGAGACTTCCAAAGGAGTAAACACACCCAGTAACCTTCTTCCAGTGTTCAGTCTGATCTAAAGATGGAACTTAATGTTAATGTCATAAATGTTGTTTTTCATTTTGTTGACTCAAAATTCAAATCCTCCACACTCAGCTTTTGACCATAAACTTTGAGTGGTTTATTCAACTCAAATAAATCTCCCGTGTTGACCACCATCACCTGCCACATCACACTTTTTCGATACTTACTCATCAATGCGCTCACAATTTTAGAATTAGGATCAGTTTTCCTTGCACACACACCAGCATTTAACCCCTAATTTATACACACCAGTGATGAACACACAGAAACCAGGTGCAGGAGCAGTGCAATCTACCCCAGGGAGTAATGGTGTTTTGGTACCTTGCTAAGAGGCATCCCAGCCCTTGACCTGTCCTAGGATTTGAACAAAAATACTGTAAATTGTAAATAGTTACAAGCAGAATTCCATTCCACTCATCCATTGGTTGTATTTTGAGTCTCTTCAAAAAGAAAGGGTGTTTTATAAGCTCTTGTTGAGTCCACTTGAATCCAAAAAATGTATTTAAATGTTTTAACATAATATATTTAAAATATTTCAAACATATTTATTGATTACGTGAACTACACAACACAAAGAATGCCTGAGAAGAGGAACTGGGTACTGAGATTGAGAATGAGGTTTGGGAGGAGAGTCTTAGCAGGATTTCATCATACTCTATTACTGCAAGATGTCAGTTAATCCAGTCTAAGGTTATGCACATTATTCTCCATACCTAAGTTACACACATTATTATTTCTACTTTATGTGATCAATGTAAATCTGCATAGGGCTCCATGACCCACCTCTTTTGGATTTGTCCAAAACTGTAGAATTTTGAATGTAAGAAAATGTAGGTGTATTTCTAATTCACTAATAAACTAGAATGTGTTGATGCAAAGCAATGTTATGTACAGAATTGTGATGGAAATGAGAGACTATGCCTCAGTTTAAGACCTGGTTAACTGAGCTAACTGGCATATTACACATGGAGAAAGCTTGATACGGGATGACACGGGTTGATATTTGGCAGCCATTCCTGGATCACCTTGCACTTTTTCCCAATGAGTTGTACTTTTTTTTTTTTTTTTTTCTTCATTTGACCAGAATAGAAGCTCAGTGGCCCCTAGGTTATTTGAGTTTGGGACCCCTGTTTTATTTTTGAGTATTTTCAGACAGTTTAGTGGTGAGAACTCATCACCATAAGAGCTGTTAAAATTCACTAGATACTATACTAGACCTCAAACACTGAAACAAGGGAGGGTTCAAGGAACACTGGATAATAATTAGGTCAGCAATATTCACAAACAGCATGTCCTTGATTCTTTTAAGCTGGATGTAGAAACTTTTACTACATACTGTACATATATACTGCTTGGTCAAAAAAAAAGTATTTCGTTTGACCTTTAGCTTTGATTATGGCATGAATTTGCTGTGGCGTTGTTTCGATAAGCTTTTTTCTATAAGATCCTCAATGGGGTTAAGGTCTGGACTCTGTGGTGGACAATCCATGTGTGAAAACGATGTCTCATGCTCCCTGAACCACTCTTTCACAATTTGAGCCCCATGAATCCTGGCATTGTCATCTTGGAATATGTCCGTGCCATCAGGGGAAGAAAAAAAAAATCCAGTGATGGAATAACCTGGTCATTCAGTATATTCAGGTGGTCAGCTGACCTCATTCTTCTTTACAGTAGACACTAGGCATGATGGGTACATCACTTCTTCCCCTCTAGAGGTCGCCACAACAGATGATCCGCATTTTCGATTTGGCAGCAACCCACCAAATATCTAATTAGCCAATTATATGGCAGCAACACATTTAGGCAAAGAGTCATTGTTAAGATGACCAGCTGAAGTTCAAAACAAGTAGCCAAGTGAGGAGGAAAAGTTGATTTGTGACATTGAAAGTAAGGAATATTTCTGCTGATCTGCTGGGATTTTCACACAGAACCCAACCATATCCAGTAAACAGCAGCATACGGCATACCATAAAGAGACGACCAAACATTCACTCACACACTTATACTGTATGCAGTGGAATCCCTGGATAATTCCATGAGCTGCAAATTCTGCTGTCGATAATCACAACATGCAAGGAACATGACATTTGCAATTATTTATTAATATTGTACTGTAATGTCAGTAATGGAACTGTCTGTACACTTTATGGCTCTTTATGTTTATGTTGCTTCTTCAAAAGTGCACAATAAAATGTGACACTGTGAATTTAAAACAGTACATTGTCATTTCTGTATTTATTATCAAAATATTTATGAGTAATACAGTGAAAATGCCGCCAGCATGTGAATGGCAAAACAGTACAGGAAAAGCAGCTTTGAGTGTCCATCAAGACTAGAAAAGCACTATATGACATTACTCAATGAGAACATGGAAACTCCACACAGAAAGGCCCGCAGTCAAAAGGGATAAAAACAGTGAGCTTCTTGCTGTGAGCAGCAATGCTAGCCTCCGTATCAACGCATGGCCCCTTGGTGGTGCCTAAGTTTGCCAACTTCTTTCTTTTTTCAGACTGGGTAAAATTTTTTGCAAGGCAGCAGTAATTCAAAGAACCCCTTATGAGAAGCAAGGTATGAAGACCGTCGCTGAACACATGGAACCTGGAAACAGATGGACAAAAGCAGCAGAAGACGTCAGCAGACACCTTACAAGAAGTGGCCATTGAGTGTATAGTACTTCATTAGCTGCACATACACTATCTCATCAGCAGTATTAGCCAGTCTGCCAGTTCCTGCTGTTGAGGAGCTGCTCACAGTCCTTTAGTATATGCTACTGTATTTGGCAAACTCCAAGGTCCAAACATATTTTTCCACTTCACGATTATGAATTATTCAGTGTAAATGGCAGTTATTTATATTTCATTTTTAGCTATTTATATTTATTCTACAACACAATTAAGTGTGGAGAAAGTCAAATGGGAGAAATACCTTCAGAAAACACTGTACCGGCAAAGCAAATAGGCCTTTCTTCCATCCTCACACACTGACATTAACCTTTTTCATGCTGCTGTTGGCAAACGCATGACTAATTGAGAAATTAACATAATGTCCTTTATTGTTTTCACTATTAAGCTCACATATTACGGTGTGGAAGCAGGATAATCTTGGATAAAGAGTGAGCCAATCTTCATCAGTTTCACCTCAGTGTGGTTTCTCATCAAATTAGCGTGTTCGCTCAACCCCAGCATGCTGCCAGGCAACATGCATGGCACAAACTGACATTTGGGAGCAGCCAGTGTACCATGCAGATCGTCTTGTACGCAACTGTAGAGACACACACACTGGTTTCCATTGACTTAGATTAATTTCCTGGAGACTTACTCTAATCACAATTACTAGTGCCTTAACCATAACCCTAACTCCAACTTTAACCTTAATCTAACCCTAACCCTAAACCCAGTAACAATTTATGTTATGGACCTTGATTTTTGTCCCCATAATGAAGACGAGTCCCCATAATGCAACTATGAAAACAGATTTAGGTCCCCAAAACATAAGGGATACCAGGTACACACACACATACATGGGCACTGAGCCATTTTGCTGAGATACTGAAGAGCAGCCTCCAGCGGATAGACATCAGCACTAGGCATTAGCATTATTGGTGCGCCTATCTGGCGTTTAAGGTTGAGTTAGGGCCAATTAGCCTGTGGGGAGTGAGAGGAACCAAGGTATAAGCCTCAGCCACAGCACACAGTGGAATGAAGAAGCCCTCCAAGCAGTAACAAACACAAATCTTTATCAACTTCAAACCCAAAAAACAACCATAAACATAAACACTGCAATTCTTCCTGCGAGTTAATACCAGTTTATCTGCCACTAACTGTGAACACTGTTGCTATTCAGTAAATCCATAGATGAGGTCACACATTTGTTAAACAACCAAGCATGTTTTCACTGTCCCTTACTGGGGACAAGCAAATATAAAATAAAGTATCAGTATTCATACAATACTGACCAAAATCACGGAGTCAGATATCAGAAAAAGAACCAAGTAAAAATTGATACCATTAATAAACCCAGAATTTGAAATAAAAGTTGCAATAAGCATAAGCAACACGCTGTAAAGAAAGATGTGACCAAAGCTTTTGTCTACCACTTTGTCCTGAACATGAGGGTCATGGGGATCAGTGGCAGAAGCTCATCTGAACCTACTTATTTATACATAAATCCTCACTGAACAAAACATAACTGTTTGTTTGCGCTCAGCCAGCACCACCAGTGTTTTCAAGCCAGAAGTCTGAAAATTCTGCTCACACCGAGCCGGTATTTTAAGTCTGGATGGGCAGCAGCTGAGACTTTTTAAAAAATGACCTCCATTATTTCCTGACTGGTTCTTACCTGACAAGACTTAACTATCAGCTGTGAACAACCCGCTTAAAACTTAAATTTTCAATTTTACCTTGTTCATTTAATAATAGAAATCCCTTTTTCGACTTTAAACCTTTGTTGTCAGTCATTAGTAGAACTTTCTAAATCTTCTTTCTGAGCAAACAACCACAGGGGAGAGAACCCGCTTCATATTTACACTGCATGTGGACACACAGTGTACTTGTATGGTGATATGATATACAGTAACTGCTCAGGTGTGTTAGTATGGATGCAGATTACTCCTGATATGGAACCGAAAATGAAGCCTTGCATTACCTCATGCTCACTCTTAAAAAGACTTCTCACCATGCACGCGCCATTCTTTTCCCAGTACACTGTGCAATCATATTTACAAAAAGTTGTACATTTCAGCTTTAAATCATGTGTTTACTTTAGGATTGACTGACGTGTCTTACTCAAAAAGCCTCGAGCAACAGATTTCTTACTGTGCAGTGACATGGACTATCCAGCCTCGGTGCAGGATGTAGGGCTCCACACACTCGGTCAGGTGGATTTTATCTCAGTGTAGGGACAGGAAGGACACAAACATTATTTGTTTTCCCTAAAGGGGTCTGAGATAAAGTCATAGAGCGTTGGATAAATGGATGGGTGGATGGATGAGTGAGAGAGGGCATCCCTGCAGATTGATGCTGTGTTAACATGAAATGAATAGCTAGAGGGACTGAAACTCTATATTGTTCTGGGATATGAGCAGAGGTGAGGTGGTGTGTGTGCGTGTGTGTGTCTCAGTGTATGCGTGTGTGCGTGTGTGTGTGTGTGAGTGCTTTAACTGTAGTATAAGGCTGTGTATCAATTTACATACTTCCATATCATCACTTGCTATTTAATAGTACACACCTTCAACTAAGGCAACATGCTGCATCAAAGAATTATAAGAATCATAATTAGATAAGATTAGACTATATTGATGCATTGACAGTATAATGGTCACTTCTTAACCTATACTCTGCTAGCAATGTAGCCAAAAGGAAGGTGGCACCAGTATATTTTTGCACTATTAATTAGAATAAAATAATAATGAGCAAATGGTCTGTATTTATATAGCACTTTTCTAGTGATGATGACCACTCAAATGTGCTTTACACTACAGTTTTTGCCATTCGCCCCTTCACACCCATTCACTCACACTATCATACAGCGCATCTATGTGCCCCACTCATCTCATACCCATTCATATGCTGCCAGCACAGCCGTTAGGAGCAACGTGGGGTTAGGTGTCTTGCCCAAGGACACATTGGCATGTGGACTACTGGACCCGGGAGTCAAACTCCCAACCTTTGAGTTGAAAGATGACTCACTACCACTGATCTACCACCACACTTATCAAATTCATGTACGTAGTGCTTAACACAGGGTTCCCACACCTTGGTGGACATCGAATTCAAGAACTTTTCAAGAACCAGTTCCCTAAAATTCAAGGATCAAATGTGACACAGCTTAGAATGAGCTGCTTCACCCGCTCTTACTCGCTCATTAGTCTGCATGGAATCTCATGTCAACAGTTTGATAGAGACAGTGTACAGTGCCCACAACATCGCTTTAATTGACCCATGTCTGTTTAGGGCAATTTTCAAAAACTTTCAAGTTCACAATCTTTCAAGGATTTCAAGGACCTGTGGGAACCCTGTTAACAGTGCAAAAATGAAGTCCGCCTTCATATACCCGGAGTTTGCAGAAACTCATCTGCAATTTGTTGCCGATATTTCCTGCATCTCTCGTCATCGTTTGCCTGCTGTCACTGAAGTTCTTCACTGCTGCTGCTGGTCTTCACTGTGTCTCGTCACTGGTTGGAGTCGTACATTGCCTGCACTGTTCTCTCATTGGAACTGCTCATTGAATTCACTGTTTTGTACCACTTCCCTGTACCACTTCGCCACTGGAACTTCTATCCTCTCCACTTTCCTTCGCTATGGTTGTGAGGAGATCATTCTAATCCCCACATGTACTTACAATTATTTCCCACTCACCTCTGTCTTGTGAATTTAATAAATCTTTAAACTGCTCTCGTCTCCTACCCTGCCTGTGTTTGGGTCCAGAACTGACACACATCTGTGATATAAAATCCAATAAAAGCAACTATAATTAATCAAACAGTCAAACGTAAAACAAAACAGAGAAACAGAATTCACAACCAATGTAATGTTTTGCAAGAAAACAGGCAGCTGAATAAAATTGGACAAAATGATTTTTTTTTTAAATGCAAGATAAACTACCACTCTATCCAGACATATCAGTCAAAATAACAACAAAAGACCTAGTTTGATAACAGAGTGGAATCATGGGAATTGTTGAGGTTCAGTTGCTTAGTGACAAATAAACACAATAAAATGCAAAAACAAAAGACAATGTGTTGGCTAACTACTACTTTTATAGTCACTGTGCCCCATCATAGCTTATAGTTATAGTTATAGCTGTCATATACAGCAGTAGCCAACTGTAGTTGCATATGTGCTTCATGGTGGATATGGAGGTAACAGGAAGTCATGCAGTGACTGCTGTGTGTATGTTGTGCATGTTGTTGCCTGTCGTGGTGCTTATTAAATTCAGTCACAGTTCCATAAAGCCTCCATCAATGTTTCACAACAGCAGAGATGATAAAGCAAATTATGGAATTAAAGGTCAACCAAAACAAAACTGTCCACTACTCTGAATAGGAATATGGATTTCTATAGATTTAAGAAGCACTGGAAACAATTTGGCGGATCTAAGTATACTATTAAAAAAATAAATAATATTATTTTTTAAGTCCTTAGATATTTGAAAGCATAAATGTTTGTGGCATATCATATCTCTAAATGAACTGACACCAACTCAGACTCTACTAGTTAAAGGAATCTCTGGAGATATCTGCAGCATCAGTTTCATGCCATATGAAATAAGACAAACACTTAATTTATTAAAGTACAAGCACAAGTTACAGCTCAATTATTGAGGCTATGAGAATCAAATCGTTTTTTTGTTTTAAAGCAATTATATATGTACACAGACAAACTTATGGGTAGTCATAATGCCAATAAGCCCTCCTGAATGTTACACACTGGATCTTTAAGCAAGCAGAGGCAAATAGGTAAAAAGTGTTATTGATTGCTCTGTATAATCATCTAAATGTGAATTATAATGCAGCCAATCATCACCCTCATCACTGCTGCATTAATGTAAACATGAAGTGACACCCATAACCTCCCTCTGTGTGTATGTCTGTCTCTGTCTCCCTCCTGTCAGTGGATTTGGTTATCACTTCCTGAAATGAAAGCACATACTTCCCACTCTCCAACTCCTAAATGAGCCATGGAATCTGGCAAAGAAACCATTGACATCCATCCCTCCCTTGACTCTCCAACAGGTTTGTGATTTCCAAATTCTCTACTCAAGGTCAGTGCTATTCATGACAGAGAGAAGTGTGTGTGTGTGTGTGTTCTTGTACTTGCTGCAGAGTGAGGACATTTTGACCAAGTGAGGACATTTTGGCTGGTCCTCGCTTTTTTTCACCCATTAAAAGGGCTTTTTCAGGGTTAAGAATTGGTTTTAGGGTTAGGGTTAGAACTTGGTTTAGGTTAGAGTAAGGGTTAGGATTAGGCATCTAGTAGTGATGGTTAAGATTAGGGTAAGGGGCTAGGGAATGCATTATGTCTATAAGGGTCCTCAGTCTGATAGAAGCACAAATGCGTGTGTGTGTGTGTGCCCATCTCTTTAGTACATTTGCAGACCAATTTTCATTCAAACCTATTTTTGTGAGGACCTTTAGACATTTTGGCTGGTCCTCACAATCTAAAATGTCTTTTTGAGGGTTAAAACGTGGTTTTAGGGTAAGGCTTAGAATTAAGGGTAGGTTCAAGTTAAGTTGGGGTTAGGGTTAGACATTCAGTTGTTATGGTTCAGTTTATAGAACTACAGTGTCATTTATACAAGCAGAGATTGTTGATAAGAAATTATACTGATATCAACTTTAATCATAGCATAATAATAATGACAAGAATACTACTGTTAGTGATGATAATAATAACATTGAAAGTGGATCTGGATCCTGCAGCGCGCTTTAACCCTAAACCCTGAACATGATTAAGGATAGGGATAGCATAAGGGATTAGGAAATACATCATGTCTTTCCTTTCCTTTCTTATAAGTGGCCTCAAAAAATGCTGTATTTGTTTTCTCCAGGACCTTTCTGGCAAAAACACTAGTAGTCTAGTAGACACCAAAATTTGGTCCTAGTGAGGCAGAACCTCCTTTATGAAAAACCGGTTAAGTTCATGTGCTTGTTTCAGTTCCTGAGTGTCCACTTCAAAAGGTGTTACATTGATTGTACAGATATGTGACTGGTTCCATATAAAGACAATTGTTCACATTTGCCTTAGAAATTCTTTACCCAAAAAAGGTTCACAGTTTAACCACCAGCACAGTATAAAGGATCACTGTCGCACTGGTTTTGGAAAAGACACGGATGATATGCCCAACTCTTCTGACTCAATCTGACCTACATTTGACTCTCACTTTTGTCAGAAAGTCTGTCCATTCCCAGCATCTCCTAAGGTGCTGAAAGAACCACAGCAAGCCACATAGTGTTCACCACGTTGACTGGTTACAGGAAGACAATTGTTTCTCTATATTGAGTCACTGATTTTATTTCCCTCTTCCTCTGTGGTAGGTGAGGGCAACCTGCTGACCGGGAGGCAGGAAAGGCTCCTCAGTGACACTAGAAGCCTGTTGAAATGTTTCAAAAAATACCAAGGTGTCCAAGGTGATGTGCAGTTGGTGTGGAAAGATACATTTAAGCTGTTACATTACACATGCCTTCAATTGTAAACTTGGGGCATGAAATTCCAACGAGTTGATGACTTTGAATAATAACTTCATGTCGCATTCCAATTGAAACTTCCGAATTGGAAGTGGAATACAATGGACTCTCAGGGAGACTGAAATCTCAATCGCAAAATCTGCACAAAAAATATTTGCCTGGCTGAATACAACTGTTGTGATTTAAGGGAACCTTTCATTTACTCATTCATTTTCTGCCAGTTTATTCTCCACGAGGGTTGCGGCAGACCCTGAACTGGTCATCAGTCCATCCCAGGGTAAACCCATTGTCCAATTAACCTCTACATGTTTTTGACTCTGGGAGGAAGTACCCATAGAGCCCTCATGCACACACAGGGAGAACATGCAAACTCCACACAGGAAGGCCTGAGATCTGAACTGGTAACCTTCTTGCTGTGAGGCAACATTACTCATTCTTGAACCTTTTAATACAACCCAATTCTTACCAACAGGACTTTAAAGGTGTCAGTTAAATTGGAATAAATGGTTGAAGGAAGATGAAACTGAGTTGGTGGAATACCACACCTTATTTATAACCTGTGGGACATAAAGGAGAACATGTTTTGCCTGAGGCTCCTTGTACACCAGAGGGACTGATGGTACTTTATATACAGCGAAATGCTCACAGCCACTATCAGACAGGAGAAAGTTCTAATGGAGGATATTTATGTCTTTGCATTTGGTGGACAATGCCTTAGGGCCACGTCTGACAGCCAGTGATGAAGGAGATCCTGGAAGAGATGGAGAGCCTGGCTCCGCAATCTGGCCTGCAAAAATACTGGACCCCTCTGGTTCCAGTAGATTTGCTTCAGATGACTTGGCACTCCAAACAGAGCTATTTCCGTCGTTCAGGCTCGCTTACTTCATCCTGATGACAAATGCCCAGCATCTGACCTCCCGTGGCAGTCATTTTACACCTTAACCCAATTCATTAAAACTCTAAAAATACCCACATTAAAACAACGCAGTGCCTCCTGGGGTGTAAAGGTGTGAAAATGAGAGCTTTGCTGCTCAACAAACACCTGAGGGAAAACAAATAAAAGCAAGGATTTGCAGATATTCAATCAGAAGTCATGCTGAGCGGAGCAGGGAATACAGACAAACAGATGTTATTACAGGAACATTTGGTGTTTCATCTGTCTGTGCGACCAGAGAGGGATACAGAACCACACTGTCTCATTAAAAAGTGTTCAAAAGCTTTTCCTTCAAAGGAGACTAAAGAAGATTCTCTGACAACAGGATCAATGCCAGCCAGACTTGGAGTGATGTGGCCGCCCATCTTGTCTTACCCTGCTTGGTGAAGGGATATGTAGCATTTCAGTGGGGATTATATGGAAGATAAAGTACAGGGGGGGGAACAATAACAAGGAAAGAAAAAATGATAAAGGAGTGAGCACAAATAGCATGATTGTTTATGTCTGCGGAGCAAAGAGTTCAGTGGCAGTTCATGGGGAGTAGTTTTGAATAATAAGTCAGTCATTAAGTTAACAATGTGCACAAAGACACCGGCAGAAGGAAAATGTCAAAACTGCCCTTTAACATTCAAGTACAGAAAGACTTCATTGCACAGTCACAAACATTAGAACTAATTTACCGAACAAGTCAGTAGGAATCAAGCCTTCTGGCATTAAACCACCACATTCTACGCCCTTTCACAATAACATTAGCAGGTATACAAACCCACACTAAGACCTCACCTTGTTCTGAATGATGAAATTAATTAAATATGGTTTGCTCTATACAATCATGGCTATTTACATATCAACTGCTGGAAGATGAATACACATCTCAGCAATGTTCAGGAAATGACACAGGAATTTGTGTCAAAAGATCAAGAGGAAGTAGAAATTAGTATATTCAACCAGGGTCTTGCAGTCTTACCAGTGCTGAACATTGCCGATGTAGATAAAAACTGGGTAATTCAGCAATAATTTGATGTGGGAATGAACACTGATAAAACACTGGTCAAAAAAAAAAAAAAATAAAATAAAATGAATGATCTGCTCGAACAAAAACCAACAGCCAGCTTAGGTAGAAGACATGTTAAGGTTCACATAGATCACATATGGCAGATAAAGCAGTCATAAATCAATGCATATACACTAAGCAGTGTCACCGTATTATGCGTTGTGATTCAAATGAATTTTTATTAACACAGAGGAAGAAGGAAATACTTCCATGCAACACACACATAAATATATATATATATATATATGAAGAGAACATCCGAAACGCTTAGGATGCATCAAGCCTCCTAAACACCAGACAAATTCCTCTATGTTGTCACAGCAACCTACAATATATTATTGTTCCATTATGTAGTAATGGGTTCCGGTTTCCTCCCACGTTTCAAAACCATGCAGAGGTTAATTGGACACACTGAATTCACCATAGGTGTGAATGTGCGAGTGGATGGTTGTTTTGTCTGTGTATTTGCCCTGTGATGGTCTGTCCAGTTCCCCCTGTGCCAGCTGGGATTGGCTCCAGGCACCTGTGACCCTCATGTGGAGGATTAAGCAGTAGACAATAAGTGAGATTATATAGCAATGGGTGTATGCCCCATAAAATTACTGATACTATTATTAAATTTAGGCCCATGGCTTTGTCTTTGTAAACCTTTTCAGTACTAGCTGTTAACTCAAAATCACTTTAATTTGCCTCTGTTATTTGACCTACACTATACAAAATAATTATCGAAAGAACTAACACAGTACTAATTTGAGTTTAAACACAAAATGACCCTGACTGAAATAGAAAGGCCTGAAGGTAAGAGGCTGCTGACAGATTACGGCGGCACTGGGATTGAGGTAAAGAAGTGTTATTTTGAAGAAGCACTTTGTACTTGGCACAAGAACACAGTGGCTCAGATGTGGTTTAGATACCATCCCTATGGCTATCTGTTTCCTGCTACAGTGACAAGAACTTCCCGGACACAGCTTCACAGACTTCAAATCCAAAATTATGCTTTCTTCCCTTCTTGAAATAGAAAATCGAAGCAAATTGACCCCTTGAGATACTTCTCATTCTTTAACAAGCAGAGATTGGTTTCAGAGTACAATTTACTAGAGGAAAGAGTACCATTTCCAAACAAATTTGGCTTTTGCACAGAAATATGTAATCGAATTCCCTGTTAAGGACATTACATGTTGAGAAAGTAGATGGTGAATGTCTTCTTAAGTTGCATCTAAGTCTTCAAGTGTTCGGAGTCAAATGCCAGGTAAGATCAGAAGTACAAATGGCTCCAGTAACAAATGCCTGGACCACTGCCATGTTGGTTTTCACTGTATGAATTCCAGTCAGCAAAAGTTTTTATCTTTGAGGACAAAATGTCTTCATAAACAGATGTTAACTCCAAATTTGGTGACAGTCAAGGACAATGCCAGTTTAAGTTTTTTTCAGATATCTGAAACATAATCTTTGCTTTCTGATCAAAATGCCAGACAGGCTAATGATGTGCACTGATATCAGTTTCGGCTCCCAGCATGTCTTATAAATGATTGCTAATACAATAAATTTATCAGTTATTAGCCAATATTATCTTGTCATCCAGTTAAATCCAATACTTTTCAGTACAGCACTCACTCACTCACTCATTTTCTACCACGTTATCCACTAAGGGTCGCGGGGGGCGCTGGTGCCTAACTCCAGCTGACATAGGGCGAGAGGCGGGGTCACACCCTGGACAGGTCGCCAGTCCATCACAGGGCCACATAGAGACAGACAACCATTCACTCTCACATTCATACCTATGGGCAATTTCGAGTGTCCAATTAACCTAATCCCCAAATCAAGCTGGAGTACCCGGTGAGAACCCACGCACCACGGTGAGAACATGCAAACTTCTTGCAGAAGGCCCCTTGTTTTCAATACAGCAGTCCTGAGGTAATTTTTATTGAAATTGTTTAACAAAATGTAGAATTAATAGCAATTGCCTCTATTAAAAAAAAAACACAAAATCCAAAAGCATCACAGAATTTTGCCTCCAAAAAGGTTTAGTTCAGGTTTTTCCTTTCTGTATAAACTACAATGAAGCAGATTAATCAGCCTTTTGTTAAGTAGCTAAAATCAGCTGTCTTCTGTCCCTTTACTGACAGCCATGTTTTCAGTCCTAAAAGAACTATTTAAAGAAACACCACTTTAATTTGAAAGGGCATCCCTCTATAACTGAAATATTAAATAACTGAATATCAAACCCCTCATGAACGGATGCCTGGTTGCAGGACTGCAGTATGAGACTGCATTAGTTTTAGCAAATAAACTCAGCAGGATGTTTGCAAGCCTTGACTGCTGCAACACGAGGAGGCTCTGTGACTATTATTATTACAGAAGAATCAGGTTGAGGTATTGTTGTTGGACGGGAGGTCAGTGGATTTGCCCCCTCCTCCATAATCGGCTCTATTTGGAGGGGTTAAAGACAGGTCCATTAAAATGTGACCTTTACTCTATGCGCTCTCCTCTGAGCCAAGAACCTTCCACTCCCAACATGACAGTTTTACAAGCCCCTGCTGACACCATTGTTGTGTCCAGGCCAGGGACAATAAACACACATAACTACGGACAAGCAAATCCAAGGCAAAAAAAAGGAGGGAGGACAGATCAAGGGCACAAATACGACCTCTCACATGGTCAAAATGGCTATCATCAAGATCAACAAGATATTCATATAGACACCTGTGTTTCCTTAAACTTATATGAGCGTTCTGATATGAGCATTCCTGTAGCACATGTTGAGAACAAACTGCACCGCAACCACAAACCTCTCTATTAATACAAAAACTTTGGTTTTTGTTTCACTTGAAGTCAGTTTGAACCTTCTGAGCTGTGGATCTAAGGTGATAAGTTTTTTTAATTCCAGTTCAGCTTTGCTCAACATGCTTCACATTTCTGCAGATCTGCAACTCTCTGAGAACAAAACACTACTGGGAAAGAAACAAGAATGTAAAGTAAAGCAAGTAGAGCTGCAATCGAATTCATGGTCACCTGTTTTAAAAATCAATTAATCACTGCGAGCGTTTGTCTGTTTATGTCATTAAAAACAAGTTCTCTGACTTTTCAGCTTCTTAAATGTGAATATTTTCTGGTTCGCTTACTCCATATAACAAAGGAATCAGTGAAACTGAATCATTCTGGTTTGTGGACAAAACAAGACATTTGAGAACATCATCATTTGGAGGTTTCGGCAACAGTGACCAACGTTAACTGCCACAGTCCGATTTTATACCCTCAAATCTACAAAATAATACTTTGCTTGGCAACTTATACTGAAAATGTGGACAAATCTGTGACCCCAAATGAGGAAAAAATGGCCAGAGGTCCTCAAATGAAAGTGCACTTCCAGAGAAAGTGATGAAACAAATGTTTCAAAGAAGAAATATTGAGGCTAAAATGTAAAGTCTGTAGCCTAAAGTCATTCACTCAGGCCTAACTGGGTCTCTGGGTCTTCTTTTCTTACATTCTTATATCCACCCTGCAGCTTCCTCCCTGTCCTGTTGCACTACTTTACCATCACTATTTACTTCCACACCCAGAATAGAGCCACAGTCTCTCCCACACACGCACACGCACACACACACCGTGATCAAGCGCAATTTCATCTAAAGGACATTATGCCCTGAGGAAGAAAACTTCCACCTCGCTTCTGTGACTTACACATACTGTACAGCTGCTATGACCTGTCATGCTCGCTGTTAAATTAGAATTGAACACAGAAATACGGTAAACCCATCAGTCACAATGACAGACAGCTCCTGCAGAAACACGAGAGGTCGGCGTGAGACTAAAAACCACAATTTCCTTGAGGGGAAAAGAGCGTAATATCTATGCTAATTCGGTGGCATTTCAACAATCATGAATGAACACATTAAATTTTAATCAACTCTAGAGTCCCACCTAGATCCTGGTGTTAATTTATCCCAGAGCAAGAATGTAACTTCTATATTTTAAAAACAGTATTGTCTTGTTTAATGAAGTGTAGCAGAAATGGACTCAGGATGGAATGAGACTTATTTGATGAATCTTGGTGAAGCATCAAGTCCCTCCATGATCTAAATCAATAGATGCTCATGGGGGAGCCGAAGAGAATTAAGATAATGGTAAAAATTGATACTGGTCCTGATTGATCAATAATTAATAAAGATATCATTTTTATCTGAACTCTGTTTGAACTTAAAAACTAGTTCAAGTTCAAAATATACAGCCCAGGAATGCATCCATCCATCCATCTGAAGTAAACACTCTGTGGTACAGCAGAGGGCACTTGACCTTTGACCAGTGCAGCTTGACCTTTTGACCAATCAGAAAAATAAGCATGTTGAATGCTGTGACAACGTAAGCAGCTGAACCAGACAATCATGACACCAAAGCATTTGAAAGCAGTGTGTGGAACTAATTCTGGTTCTATACCAAAGATGGCAAAATAATGAACATGACTATTACTGAGAGTAATAATTACACCTGTAATGATGCTCAGTGTGTGTGTGTGCAGTCTAGGGGAATGTGAATACCTTCATCAGAATAAAATGTCACGTAAATATTCATTCAAATTTCTTTTTTGGAAAAATTGACAGCATTAGTACCCAAATATCGACAAAACATCCGGACAATCTGTGCCGCTATCGATGTTATATTTATTGAATATTCATCAGCTTTTCCAATTCCCAACCACCCACTAATGATGTCAAAGCTGCTGGCGTCAGGCGATTAAATTTGACGTTGAGCTACGTTTTGTTTTCATCTGCAATCATCACATTTAGCAAATTAGCTGAAATGCCACCACTCGTAACATATAGACAGGTAGTCACGGGCACAGGCACAATCTCCTGAAACATGTACAAACAGAGCACACTTTTCAACTGTGCCTACTAGCTCCTCAGCTGAAAAAGAATTCAGATGGAGTTGAGGCTGGGGCCATGTGGGATGTGTGACCAGCACATTTGAATATCAGGCATGACATTTTGCACCACATTATGGAAAGTTAGCTCAAAAAGACTATCAACTAGGACTGTAAGCAGCATTGGACTTTTCAGATGTCACTCAAAGGTAGCTGTTGTTTACTGTGGCCACTGGGTGGCGGTAGAAGTAGGCCATGAATTATATGTTATATTGTTATATATGTTCTAAATGACAAATTATATCGGTCACTTAAGGCATACTTGCCGTTGACAGTATGTGGGGCAGTGACACCGATTGAGTGTAGGCCTGTAGATGTGCTGCAGACTTGGTTATTCTGCAGCGAAATGACGGCAAATTCCTGAGTTGCTGCACAGCTGTGGGAGAACCGTGCGCTGAAAGTTTGCAATCAAATCAGAAAGATCAGGTCAACAAACCATGTGTCAACGATTAAAACATGTAATTTCCTGTTCTTTACGTTTCCTCAGAGAAGGACTGACTTCACTCTTGTAGCGTTTGGTGAAGATTCAACCCTGTACGGCTGCATTACATAAACTCACGGTGAATCAACAAAGTATTGTACAATTCTAACAGTAGATGTTCTGAACGGGTGCTCTGACCCTGTTGTTTGGTTGTGATCCGATCTTCTAGCATGAAGTTTTAACAATTTAATTTTTGTGGCCAGTCCTCAGCAATAACAACAAATTTGACGCCCCCTAGTGTCTGCAATCTTTCACATTAAGTGAAGCGTTTGATAACATCTAACCCTTATCTTGTCCACACTAACCTGATGAAATTTGAAGATGACAGCAGTAAAGCTCTGAGAGAAGTTTGTTCCAACACGAAATGTGCGAGATCCCCAACATCATGAGTCTATTACGGGATTAACAGCGATTCACTCTCACATCACACCAATGGTCAATTAAGAGTTTGCAGTAGCCTAAACCCAATCACCATTGTGTAATGGAGTCGAGACAGAAAGAGAAGAAAGCCAAATGCCAGCATTCGTGCTGTGAGGCAGACAACAACTTTCTGACAAATAACAATGTAGTGACATGTGGGTAGTTTCAGATGGAAACGATCTACAGAATGCACACATCTCGAGTCTCGCTATTTTCCTACCACTTGTGTTGCCCTTTGTTAGCAGAGCTACTGAAGCAAGGAATGGGCAGAGAAACTCCTCCAAAATACCAGGTTTATGGGCTGAAGGAGAGAGATGTTTATATGTGGCAGCCTGCAGTTCGTCACAGTGGGAAAGTCATGCATAACAAACTGAGCTGAGGTCAAACAATAAAAAAAAAACAAAAAAACTATAAAATAGATGATCAATAATCAACATTTATTAAATTCATGAATTATTGCTTCTGGGGTGAATGTTTTGGGGGAATATACCTAATAGTGATTTCCCTGACACATTATGATTTAACTTAGCTTCAGTTCAATACTGTAATTAATGTGTAAAAACATGATACATTTTCCGCCAAAATATCATTAATTGCTCTACTTTTTAAGGCAAAGATGTGAACTTAAACATCCTGCATCTTTAACTGGAGTGGTGAAGAAATAATTTCAGTTAAAAAATAATAATAGAATTGTTACCAAACCAATGCCTGATGATGAAGAAACATGGTTAAACCAATGACAATAAAGGCTCAGATGTGTGCACAACATAATTTATAAATAGCATTTTTGCTACCTGCTGCAATTCTGTAACCAAAATGAATGTTCCTTGAATTACATCACGCTATTACTTTCATCTTTCTCAAGCCCGCTGTAACTGAAACCGCAACAGACTTTAACCTAATTGGCACAAACACAGATGGACCATAGGAAAGTCAGCACTTTCAAAATATACAAACATTTATCCAAAATCTAACAATAAATAGTAGGAAAAATATTTTGAATGAGGTTTTTTTATGAGATCATCTCTGTGGTGTAACCCCCTCACACTCACTCAGTCACATGCCTTCAATGTCTTTATTTAACCATTAATTCAGCACAAGGACAGACAGTTGGCTTGAACAGGCATTGGTCATAAACCGAGTGTATATATACAGTAAATGCGGGCATGTACTGTATATGCACGGCTGCCTGTCTGTGGCGGTGCAGTGACATCAATGTCATCATGTGACCGCGAGAGTGGAGAGCCAGAGCTGCACAGATGGTGTCAGTGCAGGGCTCCTCCAGTGTCACAGGCCTCCCATCGCCCTGCACTCACTGACACCGAGCAAAAGATCAAGAGCTAAAGTGAGATGCTGCACATGCCGGAGACGACAGCTTTCCTGACATGTTCATCCTAAAGGTCCAGTGCTTAACACTCAACTTCAACTTCTTCAACACACTGAAGGGATTTAACCTGAAGCAGGCACCAAGACACATAAAAACACTGAGCCCAAAACTGTCATATCAGTTCATATCATGTTCAGATGCTCTGTATTTATGTAGCCCTTTTTTATAGTTGGATAAGCGTTCAAAATGATTCACAGTAAAGTTTTGCCATGGAACTATTCAAACACACATCTATATAACACATCGAATGTATGCAGTAGATGTGTATAAAGTACCAGGGCCAAGCAGCTTGCTTGGGTGGACACATGGACATTGAAGCCCCTACTTTTTACATGGAGGATTCTGCAATACCATGCTGTGCAGTGGCAAGGAGTAAAAAAAACTTAAAAAGGACATATGTACGTACAGTATGTACGTACAACAAATGTAGCAACCCTTGACTGCACACCTGATGCTTTAAAAGAGGTCATGTTACCTACGGCATAAAGATAACTAACTACTGACTGGCCATGCCAAACTGGAAGTCTCGCACAAAAATAAATGTAAATAGCTTGATCGAAGTTATTGGTCATAAAAAGTTAAAAAAAAAAAAAAACCTGTAAACCTAGGGAAACACTGAACGGAAACACAAAAAAGTCGTACCATACCAAACGCAGCTTAAGATGGCTGCCACCACACAAACGCTGCTACTCGTATTGTCAACGCGTGTTCCTTAACTTTCAATGAGGGAAAAAAAGGAAATGGAGAGCAAGTGCTGAAAAACTGAAGTGGACGAGAGCTCGGTGATACAAGGTATGAAGGCTGGTGCTCAGATTAAGATTTCTCAGCATTCAGAAACCCAATTATACACGCTACTATGAGTGAGCGTGTAAGAGACCCTCTCCACTGCTCCACTAACCTCCTCCAGTACGCTGCTTAAGTGACTGCTAATGGAAAGAGAGTCATGGTTTGAGGCAGAGCTTGGCACAAAGTGAATAACATAATTGCCCGTGAGTACTAGGGTGCTACAGACAAGAGAAGGTTATATTTACGTGCTGGTTTGCGCGTGCGAGCAGACACACCACAGCATTTAAATCTGCCACTGCAGCCCTGCAGATCTCACACATCACCTGATTATTTTTTTTTTATGCTTGCATAAACACCTGCTACATACATAAATAGTGGGATGAGTTCACTAAAAGCAACACAATTGCTATGTAGAGCCAGCACATTAGAAAGAACTGTCACTTATAACCCACAATTTACACTGGTTGCGTTGGGCCTCCGATCTGGCCTCAGATACTGATACACATTTATTCTATTCAATGTGTCAATGTACACTGGTTGCAAATCTCTGCATAACAGCATAACTGAGTTGCGGGAGGTCGGAGTGGATACGCAGCATCTCTATTGCTGGCGGATGCCGCAGCACAGCCACATAAATTCAGCAGAATGCAGCACGAGCAGGAAGTACGAAAACAAAACATTCGGTTTACTTTTCAGAATAAAACATCATATGTTGACACCATATTGTATTTCACTCAGCTACATTTCTTCGGTCGGTGGAAGTACTGCTCCATCTGTTGTGTTATATACAGCGTATCAGAGCGCAGCGCATCTATTATGCAACGCAACCGTGATGACATCAGACAAGAAAAAGTGGTGTTCGGCCATCCTTAGTTTCACCAAAAATGGGGACATCCTTGTGTGTTTTAACCCTTCAGTGAGTTTACTCTTTAATGAAAGACCATGCTTATTTTACTTTCCTTAACAGGTGCTGGATGTGCTGAAAATGAACTCAATTCTTAACCAGTATTTTCTGAAGCAATTACTATCTTGTAAACAATATCAGTTAATGCAGCTCTCCATATAAAGTACATACGATATATTTTGATACATTCATTTTTGACATTGAATAAAAAACATTTAAGTGGTAGCAGCAAGCATTCAGTTAGTGGATGTGATGAAATTTAAGAGGTTTTATTGAATTGATTCCTGAAGCTGCTCCTACAACAAATGGCTGTGGACCCTGCATGTCTTTCACTTGCTCTCATGCTCGGGAGTTTGTTCTTAATTACTAATTTATAGTAACTTCCATCATACTCAAATATCATATGTGCATGGAGGCGTGATAATCACTACAAATATGTGTATGTTTTTGTGTGTGTATTTGGGGGTGTGAAAATAATCCTGCCAAATATTCACATAGCATTTTTGCTCAGAATGCTTCTCCCTACAGTAGTCGATATATATATATATGCTAAATGACATATAGACAAGTAAGTAATGTCATTTTGCTTTAGAAGTGTGAGCTCACACGTTTTCGAGGTTTTCAGAAATATACAAGTGGAACATATGATCCTGGAGAGTGGGGTGGAGCGTATTGTCTTTCTGTCACTTTCAGACTAGATCATATAGTATCACTACATTTGTAACGAAATTGCTATTTGTGGTACAATGTGAACCCTGTGACCTAGGAGGGGTCGACTTTTTTCTATGGCCAATGCCAGTCTTTTGAAATCGGGGCAGCTGTTGGCAAACTACTGAACATGTTTGTTATTTACTAGCACTAAGTGTATAAAAGTCCATCACACCTAAGTGTCTGACCTTTAGCTACTGCAGCTGTGAACGTAATCCTCACAAAGTCAAAGTGTTTAAGTCCAAATCAGACCCAGTTCAGCATCTGGGTGTTATCTGAGGTCGTTTGGAGAAAACTCAAGGCACACGGTGACTTTGCTTTTTTTTTTTTCTCCTCTTCCTGCCATCTGCCTGTTCCATCCTTCCTCCTTCTCATGCTTTCTTTTCTCATTTTCAGGCTTCATAAAATAACTGCAAGTATTTCACAATGCTGCCATACAGTATATATTGGCAGCTTCTGCAGGTGAAACTAATATCATATATATTATAATATATGCTTATGTGTCATTTAGTCTCATACTGTTGCTGAAATGTCAAAGACATTATGATATATGTAGGGAAAACAGTTCCTCCACGTTAAGAGAGTAAAATGAAATAGAAGATAAGTCACGTTGTAGCCACTAGCTCCCAAATTCTGTATGACATGTCTCAGTAAGTAATAAAAGTTATAATGTTTGTGGTTCACATATACGATGGTGAGCTGAAAAGTGACCATGGCGTAGATGCTCTCACACACTGCATGGACTGTCGTTTGTCTCTGACTTGAAGTGGGGGGCCTAACACTCAGGAACTAGGAAACTTTCAAGAAAACCGGCTGGATCTTCTTCAAAATGTGCTATGCTGTCCTTAATTCTCAATGGTTAAAATAATTGTGTAACAAATGTAGCCATGTGGCGGTTCTGACTACATGGCTGCATATGCAACAATGAACAAGAGACCATCCAAAACCATCTCGGGTCAAATACGGAGAACGAGTCAAAAAAGACAGATCTCCAATCTGCAAATCCTGCCCCCCAAAAAAAACGTGTCCAACCTTAAATTTATTGCAACACCACAACAATATTTCAAGATCAGTATCTAGCTAAACATGATCAAGTGAGGTTAATGATTCCCAAAGAGTGGGACTCAATCCCTGAACAAATTTGAAGAAATTTTCCCAAATTCTTAGTTAAGATTTAGGTGTCCATGTTTTAAATAACATGCATAAAACCATTCATTTACCAAATATCTCTTAGAGATGGTTTGTTTATCAGTTTAAAATGATATTGCAGATTGCAGCATTACAGATATGGCTGTGAATTAGGTGCAAAAACATTCCACACAAATTTGCTCTTGCAATGATGATACTGTGATTTGGGACACAATAGTTTGTCATCTATAAAAAAGTGGGTTCCCTTAGAGAAAGGGAGCCTGTGTCCAAGAGGAAATGAATTAGGCTTTTAACTGGGGGCTGCCAGGACGGGTCAAGGGTTGTCCCCCACTGGTCCTGGCCCAGGCTTGTGTGTTTTCACTACTGGTGTCTAAAAATAAAGGGTTTAAATGCAGAGGTCAATAATGGGTGTTCGTGCAAATGAAACAACTTCTTTTCATAATTCTAACTTTTTAGATATGTGCGTGAAAACAAAAGTTTAATGTGTAACAGGTTAAAAGGTTACCAGTATATACATCTGTAGACATCATCTTGACGACTTCCTTTTAATGCATACAAAAAACCAACCCAAAAAACCCAAGCTGTATGGAGGGCACTGATGGACACTGCACCCCAATGAGGCACCAGTGAATTAGCAGCTAACCCTAGCAGTTCCCTAGCACCAACCACCATCGCTTCTGTGCCTGCTGGTAGGACATGCCTCCTGCAAAGATCAGGGTGTCATGCTGTGTTCACATCATGTGGGATGAAATGTAATGATGGGAAAGACATGCTTCCCGCTAAACGCAGCAAAAATGCAAAACAGACAACCATTGTGGCCCAGGCATAAGCATTTGAACAGCTGTACTCGTTATACTCATCACTGAAGATTCCATCTGTCTTAATCAATTAACAAAAGAAACAAAATAGAAATGTGACAAATGTTTGCTGCAATCCCTAAGATAAAGTGCAGCTACTGGCAAGTTGCTAAATGAAACGCTGAGTTGGTTTGATAGTAAATCAAACATACACGTCACTTACAGTCAATATAGTTGTGGTACGGTAAGAGATTAGTTTTAACAATGCATCATAACTGTACAGTAGTGAAACAGTGAAACCAAAGTGGTGCCTCAGACAATAATCACACTATCAAAATGCATCATTGTTGCATCCTGTAGTTTCAAGTTGCAGCACTGTGTCATTTTGAAACAAGCACTGCTTTTACCACGAGCAGCAGCACTGAGGTGGCGTGTCAGTCAGCCTGTGCCGAAATGAACTGTGGAACTACTGTAGGTGGCAGATTAAGCAGCCGTTTAGCAGAGACACGTGATGACTTCCAACAATCTTCTGACAGCAAGCAGCCGGGGTAATTTAAGACACATCACATGCCAGGAGGCATTAGAAGCTGGCACACAGTGGCATGCATCTGCTCGGATGAAAACTCACACATGCAAGATTGTGCAGGAGCTGAATATGGGAGAGAGAGAGAGAGACACTGTTGTCCTAACAGCAGGCGTATTTCAGAGAGACAGCGTTGCTCAAGCACGAGCAGCACTGAACTCCAGCTCTTAAAATGGCTCCTCAGCCTGTGAGAGTAAATGCTCGTTACCCTCTAGACACGACATTTGAGTAGAGGTGGGCGATATATGCCTCTTACAAATGTAAATGCTGTTTTGACAATATGCAATTTATATTATTTTACAAAGAAAACGAACGGAAGACGCATAGTCGGAAAAGGAGAGGCGCATTCGTGCCTCAGAAGCCAATCAGCGAGCAGGATTCAGTCACGCGACGATAATGCGATCTCCCACAAGCAGTCTCAAAAAAGAATGTCTCGCTTGGAGGAAATATGCCGAAATTTCCAGCCTCAGCAAGTGACTTCAGCGGATGATTTGGTGGCAAAATGTGGGTCCACGTCACTCGTCTGAAAATGGTTTGGTTTCGACAAGACTGATGTCCGTCAAAATCCCATCAACTGCAAGATATGTCAAAAAACTGTCGCTGTAAAGAACAGTTCAACGACCAACCTTATCCACCACTTGCAAACAAACCATACACAAGGGCATAAAGAACATGTAAAACTTTGCAACTTCACAACTCCAGCTAAAGAGAAGACGAGTGAATCTGCACAACACACTCAAAGCACTTTCACAAAATTAAGAAATAGTGACCATCCATTTGCTCATGCTTGCATGCTGCACAATTTACCTCAGAGCAGAGAACCTGAATGTTTGCTCATTTAATGTGTCCACACTGGAGTTTAAGTGTATGATTAAGTTTATAGAAAAATAATTAGGGCAGGACAATGTATCGATATTATGTCGATGACGTGACACGAGACAAGATATTGTCCTACATATGGTGTCTTTGACGTCTTGTTGCAGAATATAAATTTAAGAATTAAATTTCTTTCATACAATTCATACCATTCTCACTGCATTAAAATAGATTTAATTTGCATCTCTCTACATGAATTTCATAAAATAAATTAAAGCACATGTATTAATAGCAACAATGAAGTGAGCGAAAGATTACAGAGGAGATTCGAAATATTGCCAAAAAACAGAAACAAGACGAAACACACAGGGCCACACAGAGAATATAATAAGTACAACAAGAAGAAGACCTTGTATTGTACAGCTCTGAACTGAAGAAACAATGCAGAAAGAAATGCATTTTTCCTGTGGAGGGCAGCATTGCACCACTCAGTGTACAGCCTTCCAGAAATTAACAGAAGAAGAACGTGCTCAAAAAACTACACTTTTAGTCACTTAAAAACATTTATCAGGTACAAGTCAACAACAAAAATGCATAATTTGTAATATTAGAGATTATTCAAAAATGGCAAATATTGACTCTATTAATCTGTCTACCTCTAATTGTGATAAACGTTCTAAAGGCTAAAGGTCACATACAGTATTTTACTCTTTTAAAAGGAGTTGTTGGGTCACCCACCTCCATACCTGCAAAGTGAACCATGGATTCTAAATGTTACCAATCAGTGGATGCCCGTTGTTGGACATAATGTTCCATGGAGCCTCGCCATCAAATAGTGAACCTTGGATTAAAATGTGAGGTAAAATGTCTGCCTGCCAGAGGTTTAGTGTTGTATAGTGAGAGGAGAGAGATATCTCTTCAGGCATAGGTCTTTCAACCTCTTCCTTCTTTCTACCAGCAAAACCCTTGTGGTTTTTATTGAAGAGCAAAGGCACTCAGGTGTAAATATACTTTTCTTTCTGCAAACCCAGAGAAGGAGAGGAAGAGTCTGCACTGCTCCAGTGACTCCCCGGGAGCCTGAATCCAGCAGAGAATTACTAATAAGATTGGTTCTGCCAGGTCGGTTTCAGTGAACCATAGAACCATAGACTCAGACAGACAAAGACTCCTGTGCTGCACTGAGGGGCTGGGTCAGCTAATTCAAAACATGACAGACATGTTTTTACTTCATTTTAAGTGTGATTCACATCTGTGAAAGTGAATGCTGAAATGAGCACCCAATAATCCAACAGTTTTGTAGTTGTAAGAACCATGTTCATCTTTAACTGACCTTCAAGGTAGGGTAATGTAAAAAAAAAATGTTGAATCATAAAATCCTGCCGAATAAAGTTCTTTCTTTGACGGCGTGTTGACACCAGCCTCATGTAGTGTGGTCAACTCGAGCCCTGGTGCATTCACCCCTTAGGGCTCTAATTTCGTAGACCAGGCGCACCACAGGCGAGGTACAGCACAGACGCAAGTACTTCTCTGTCCCGCCTCCGTCCCTCCTACCAGCGCAAGTGGCAAAGAGAGGGAGAGAAGGCGTGACTGGGTTTAACACAGTCAGGCCAAATCTTCACCAATCAAATCAGCTCCTCTCCTCACCTTTAAATGCTCTGCGGACAAGGTGCAGTGCAAGTTTCATTTTGCCATGGACGAAGGAGAGAGCAGCAGCATCAGACGGCCAAACCTCTCGCAGGAGGAAAGTGATGTTCTGGTCCGGGAGGTCCAAGCTCACAGTGGCTGAATATATGGTCACATGAACAGACCTCCATGGGCTGATGATGCAAAGGGAGCCAAAAGGAAGTTACCAATATGGTTAATCACGTTTGCCCTGACATACTGAGAACCATTGCCCAGTGTAAAAAACATTCAATAATGTGAGAAGAAGGGTCAAACAAAAGCTCTCTGCATCAGAAGCACTTGTGCGTAAAGGAAATCAAAATCAAAGCTGTAAATATGTTTACATATGATATGATTAACCCTCTCCCGGATCCTTCCGCACAGTGTCCCCGCTTGTGAGGAGAAAGACGAAGGAGACTAGTTCAATAAATCAAGAAAACTGATGTTAACAACATTTTGTTTCATGAGTGATTTTATGTATCTTTAATGTGATTCAGTAAATTGTGGCACCAAGAGTAGACCAGGCCAGAGCTGGCGAGCTTCAGTGCACCTTTAGTGCAGCATGAATGAAGCTGAACGACACCTTCCCCTGGTGCACCGCCACACTCATCCTGGTGCACCCCGGGCTAACAAATTGTTAAATTCAGGGCAACACCTGTGACTAAGTGGCAGCAAACAGTGATGAGTTGCCTATTTTGTGGCACTCCAGACTAACTATGCTAGCTCTGCTAAAGTGGAGGAGGAAGAGCTGGGGCATTAAAGACCATTAGACTTTCAATGGTTCTCCCAGCTTTTCTCTCCTTTATTCACCGAGGACTGTAGATGACAACACTGAGGTCGTAGCCGCTCCATCAAGCTTGCCCACAGGCCACCTGCTGGCCTTCAAGGGACACTGCTCCTCACCAATGCAACAGCAGCAGCACAGAATCACTAACCTGCAGATACTTCATTATGTGGAAACTGTTACCAGTCTATGTATCCGACCAATAGCTGAGCCATATATCTGATCACATGACGTTCACTACAAATTACAGTGTGTTATTAATGAAAACCTTTGCAAACACCAACCGAACCATCTCAATAATTTTACTTCTTTTTCTTTGTCTTCTCCCTTTAGGGGTTGCCATAGTGCCACCTCCATCCTATCTTGTCCTCTCCCTCGTGTCCTCTTCTGTTACACCAACTGTCCTCATTTCCCCTTCACAGCGTCCATGAACCTTCTCTGTGGTCTTCCTCTCTTCCTACTGCCCGGCAGCTCCATCTTCAACATCCTTTTGTCTACTACAATCCATATCCCTCCTCTGCACATGGCCAAACCATCTCATCTCAAGCTGAAAATTTAAAGGACGTATAAAACTTTCATCAGGTGTGGACAGAAGTGGATTATGAAACTTAAGGCACAGTTGTTAAGCAGCCACACACCACTGCTTGGTTTCCAAATGCATTTCAGGATGGGGAACATGTGTCAAATGTTAATAAACATTAATTAGGGGTCTACTATTTATAGTACTTTTTAAAGACTTTCACTCCAGAGTAAGATAAGTTCTCTTTACATAAACAAAACAAATAATATGAACTATGTCATGCTTTGTTACTGTCACTACTGTTGAGTTTATTTCTTTAGCATTAGTATGTACCTTACCTTGTAAACCCTTTTTACAAGAGAAAAGAGACCTTGTCCACATCTGCACTTCCTGTCTTACAGTGCACAACTCGGTACTTTGTTTTCCTCTCTTTCCTCAAAGAGACGATCTCCTGGGAGGTTTCTGTTACCAACTCCAGTCGATTTCAGACTGGCAGAGATTGCATTACCATATGTCATCATCATCGTCATCATCATCATCATCATAATTCAGCGAGACCCCTGACAGTTCTGAGAGGAGTTGCATTAACAGTATTTACAATTACACTTCCACAGAAAATAGATGCAGTGTGTGGAGTTTGGTCTCTAAGGTACCTTAGAAGGCACTGAATTTTTTATGGTGTTTCTCTCTGATCCACCGCATCCCTGATTTACAGTAGACAGTACAAGTCGAGCAAGAAAACACATTAGAGTGAGAGCAAATAAATACAAAGACATAACTTCCTACCAGAGGATGGGATCAATATTGTGTTATTTTACTATTGGTTGTAAAACTCCGACCCAAAGTTATTCATCCTAAAGTGTTCATACTACAAGGAAAATCCATTTCAGCTGTTGATACATTTGAAAAAAAAAAGTTATTCTAAAAAGCCAAAGACAGTTATTGTAATAGATCTGTACCATACAGCATATTTTGATGCAACGCTAGGCTAATCTGATCCCATAGCCTCATGGATATGTTTGTAGCCAGAAAGATAAGTAGAAGATTAAATACTTTTATCTTCTCAGTTAATAGCTAAAAGTAAATTTTTACTTCACTTTAGGATTGGACACAATTATTGAATTTAACCCTTTTAACTTCTATTTTTGCTGCACCTGTTATTTTATCATGGTCTAGTTCATATTATACTTTATTGCTTGTATTACTATTACTAACTTACTTACTTTTATGTACTGATTTACATCATTTTCTTCCTCGCTTCTTCACGTCCCCATTACTGTTTTAATACAGAATACCAGCCATATGTCGACTGAGATGGTTGTTGGGTAGTGGGTTGTTTACCATGATTATATTTTTTTTATCTTTTGAAGCACTTTTGAGTTGCATTGTCTTCTATTCAAAGTGATACATTCTGTAAACAAAGTTTGATCGATAGATTGGTAAGTATCTATTATTTATTTATTTTATATTATTGCACATAAGAGGACTAAGAAGTAATATGAATATATAGATGCATGCAGTACATGAAAAAAACTGATACGAGACAGAAAAATAGTAAGTCCCCGACCCCCACAAAAAAATTAAAGAAAAGCAAGGGCTCGTGCGGGCAAGACTTCATAAACCGCAAAAGTAAATTAGAAGAAAATGTACACAAAAAGGTTCAAGAGAACAAATAACACATAACTAAAGTGATAAAAGTGTCTAAGAAAGATAACTTTCAAATGGTTAAAACATACACGTATCTCTAATTTGTGCTAAATTTGAAGGAACTTCGACAAAGCATTCATGAATTGTTGTTTTCCCAAGACAAATTGATACTTTATGCCAAGGTCAGACGGCACATCATTAGTATGATTATAGCACGATCCATCAGAGGACACATTGGCCCCCAAAAATGTAACCGTTTTAGTGTGTCATTGTGAATAATAATCCAGGCCATGTTTGAGACACTTTATGACCTCCAGACACAAAGTCTGGAGGTCATATTTATTTCATATAGATTTATTTTTTCATGTCAGCGACCGATGAGAGTACAGAGCGCTCTACGAGTGCAAAAGCTTAACAGAAGTGTTAAAGCTGGTGTTGACCTTTTTTTATTTAGGTTTTTTTGATGACAACACAACAAGTATCAATGATGAAATAAATTGCAATGCCATTGTTTGTTTACAACCTTATTTTGAGGTGTGGTCAGGTCAGGTAATAACATGGAGTCAGTCATATCTGTTGGTCAAGTAACAACTCGACTGTAATCTCCTAATCTGACACAGTGACCATCAAGGGTCATGTAGACCAAAGCACTGACCCCACTCCACATAAGAGGATAATTGGCCAGATTTTGTCCCCAATCTACAATCTCGACAATTGTGGGGACCTTCTGATTTGAGGCTGGTTTGAACAAATTATCATGTAGTGTGAGGGGTTTACCGACGCGATTTAAAGGTCATGGGGTGCACAAGAGTCTACTCAATTTTAAATTGTATTAAAAATGTTAGATATGTTAGATATTTACGACTTGAACAGCGGTTGGGGTGTGAGCAGAACCCTGCAATAACCAATGAGAGTGAGTTGACCCTAAAACGGATGTTGCGTACTTTTGTTTAGAACCAAAACACGGCTGCTCACAGTGAGGATGAACGTGAAGACCATCTCCTGAGCCCGGTGGAAGGTAGGGGATGAACTTGTGGATTTATGGCAACAGTATGATTGCTTGTCTAATGTGTCCTGAAAGACGCATCACAACCAAATGGAAAACTAACTGACGACACCGACAGTCTGCCTCCATGTATGGTCCTAAATCTAAACTGGAACATCTAGTTTGTGCTTTCCCAGGATTAAAATATTGAAAATTAATTACACAGGTTGTCTGTGGTCTCCCATGTTTTGCCCCATACACACTGATTTTGTGTGTATGGGGCAGGCTACAGGACATGGCTGTTTGAGGTACAGAGGGATGAATTGGAATTTTAACAGACTAAGAAATGACTAATCACATCCAAGACTGTCATTTTTAAAAAGCATCTGTTAGCTAACTGCTGGTGAACAGGTGTTTCATATTAGAACGTCAGCATCCAGTAAAAATAAATCAACTCCTGCATAATTTTACCTTGGTGTGGATTCTGTGGTTGCCGTGGTCACAAGACGAGGCAACGTGACAAACTGTAAAAGTTCAGACCATTGCCAACTCAGGTGGCAGTGGAAAATAACCGTATATCTGGTACCTTAGCAACCATCGTGCTTTGCTTATTCTGAAAGCAGATGACGTGGCAAGGGGTGAAGGCCTCATGTCTGAAAGCAGCTTTGTGTACCTGATGTTACCAGCGTGAGACGTGAAATTAAAAAGAGCATTTCTTAACACACATGCTGTGATGATTTTGCAGTCTCTAATAATTTTAACCTATTTTTCCCAATATGACCAACACTTACTGATTTCCAGCATAGAAACATCAACACATATCATTATTTGACTCTTGCATCTTCACTCTTCATGTCCAAATATTTAGTACCTTTTACCTCTTGTGTTCTTTGGGTTGTCAAGGACAATGCAGAGTAGTGCTAAACACACATCTAAGGTTATCTTCACAGCCACACTGAACAAAAAGTGATGGTTCACATTCAAAACTAAAACGTGTCTTGCATCTGAATGGTGGAGGATAGACTGAATACCTCCAATAGACTGAATACCTTTTTGCAAGTGTAAACAACAGAAAATGTCATATTTGAGAGACCATTTTTTTAAAGCAGGAGATAAGTGAGATAAGATGTACTTTTATTAGTCCCCCATTGAGTTCTGGTAGCTGATATCATGCAATCCAAAATATCATGCAACAATTCTATAGACAAATGTAACTTGCAGCGTAAGTACTTGGGATCAGTATTTATAGCAAAAATGCTAACTGAATATTGCGTGGTATTATTTGTCAAATATTCTTAACTCCAGCACATGTCAGCTAATGGAGGGGGGTTCACAGCATGTTGAGCTAATGTGAGAAGCTAATGAGATGCATTCAAAGACCCTGGTAAATGCCATCACTTCTGCTGAATTTAGTGCATGTTGAGATTAGAAAAGTAGCTTCAAGATGCATTACACCTAATACATACACATATTACCGGTCAAAAGTTTGGACACACCTTCTCATTTAATGGTTTTTCTTTATTTTCATGACTGTTTACATTGTAGATTCTCACTGAAGGCATCAAAACTATGAACGAACACATATGGAACTATGTAGTAAACAAAAAAGTGTGAAATAACTCAAAACATGTTTTATATTTTAGATTCTTCTAAACAGCCCCCCTTTGCTTTTATTACTGCTTTGCACACTCTTGATGAGCTTCATGAGGTAGTCACCTGAAATGGTTTTCCAACAGTCTTGAAGGAGTTCCCAGAGATGCTGAGCACTTGTTGGTCCTTTTGCCTTCACTCTGCGGACCATCTCATCCCAAACCATCTCGATTGGGTTTAGATCAGGTGACTGTGGAGGCCAGGTCATCTGGCACAGAACTCCATTACTCTCCTTCTTGGTCAAATAGCCCTTACACAGCCTGGAGGTGGGTTTGGGGTCATTGTCCTGTTGAAAAATAAATGATGGTCCAACTAAACGCAAACCGGATGGGATAGCATGTCGCTGCAGGATGCTGTGGTAGACATGCTGGTTCAGTGGGCCTCCAATTTCGAATAAATCCCCAACAGTGTCACCAGCAAAGCAACCCCACACCATCACACCTCCTCCATGCTTCACTGTGAGAACCATGCATGTAGAGACCATCCGTTCACCTTTTCTGTGTCGCACAAAAGCACAATGGGTGGAACCAAAGATCTCAATTTTGGACTCATCAGACCAAAGCACAGATTTCTACTGGTCTAATGTCCATTCCTTGTGTTTCTTGGCCCAAACAAATCTCTGCTGCTTGTTGCTTTTCCTCAGTAGTGGTTTCTTAGCAGCTATTTGACCATAAAGGCCTGATTCCCACAGTCTCCTCTGAACAGTTGGTGTAGAGATGTGTCTGCTACTAGAACTCTGTGTGGCATCTATCTGGGCTCCAACCTGAGGTGCTGTTAACCTGCGATTTCTGAGGCTGGGGACTTGAATGAACTTATCCTCAGCAGCAGAGGTGACTCTTGGTCTTCCTTTCCTGGGGCGGTCCTCATGTGAGTCCCCAGTTTTATTGTAGCACTTGATGGTTTTTGCGAGTGCGCTTGGGGACACATTTAAAGTTTTTGCAATTTTCTGGACTGACGGACCTTCATGTCTTATGGATTGCGTGTCAGAATATCAAGTTGGTAATGATGGACTGTTCCTATTAAGAAGAACCCCATTAAGAAGGCAAGAAATTCCACAAACGAACCCTGACAAGGCACAGCTGTGAGGTGAAAACCATTTCAGGTGACTACATCATGAAGCTCATTGAGAGATTAAAGGCCAAGGGTTTGCAGCGCTGTCAACAAAGCAAAGGGCGGCTACTTTGAGGAATCTAAAATATAAAACATATTTAGAGTTATTTCACACTTTTTTGTTTACTACATAATTCCATATGTGTTCATTCATTGTTTTGATGCCTTCAATGGTCATGAAAATAAAGAATAACCATTGAATGAGAAGGTGTGTCCAAACTATTGACTGGTAGTGTATATATACAGTATATATTGCTGCTTTTTATTTACAATTTCCACAAAAGAAACACGCTTGACTGTTTTTGGTTTTTTTCTTCTTTTAGTTTAAAATGAATCCATACAACTGACATGACATGACACTCACATTCTGGTCAAAAGACCTTAATGGTGCAGATATTTATTTACACTCTGTGCTTAATGGCGTTTTTATGTGATGTTTAGGGTTTGTGGATCATATAGGGTTCAAACTTTTTTCCCTATGATGTCTGATCCAGTGATTTTGACCACTATCTGACACATACGTACTATCGTCTCGGTACAGTCCTTGGCTGGTAATAGCTAGAGGTCACTGCATCATTGATGCATGTGTCACCTCATGAGCTTAAGCAAAGATGGCCGAGCGAGAGGTATTGCTAAAGTGTATAATCCAACTAACAAAATAGGGATTAAAACCTGCTATGTGGAAAAAAATGTCTTCTATAAAGTACGGGGGAAGAAATGAGCTGGACAAAAGCCACACAATATAGACAACACTGTGTGAAAACAAACTAAAATAAAACATGCTACCACCCAGAGGTGGAGGATCTTCCACAAAACTGAGAAAATATGAAGCTTATCACAAACTCTGTTGCTATTTTCATTCCAAAGGATTTCAATTTTTTGTTCCTCTTCTTGGTTTCCAGTGAAATATGTTGTTCTATTTTGTCTTAATAAATGCCAAAGGACACAAATACAACTGAGTATTTAATGATGGATCTAAGATGCAATTATATAATTGCTTTAGAATCATTTAAGTATTGTTACCGCAAATGTCAGTACGTGGTTCTCAAAGTTTTTATACAAAATACCACCTGAGAAAATACTGAGCTCTTGAAGTAACACCATTATCGCCAACATTAAAGAGGACATTCAGTGGAAAATCAAATTTCTGATGTTTTTTGGTGTGTCCCCGTGTCACAATAAACACTTCAGCCACTTCTGAGAAAGAAGGGCTTCTCTGTATACCTGAGCTCAAGCAAGTGGTTTTGAAAAGTCGAGTTTAGTTACGTAACTAGCACATTTGCCGTGCCACGACCCCTCCCCCAACAGCTACTCCTGGTCGTGGGCGTGAACATTCAACCTGAAGAAGAAGAAGAACAAGCACTGCGGAGCAGTCAGTCAGCTGGTAGCTGGCCAATCACAAGAGACTCAGTGTTCTGGGGGCGGACATTAGCTCAGAAAGAGTGCCTGTTCAGAGGCTGGCAGAGAGCAGCAATAATCTGGCTTAATCTGAAGAGACTAGGAGGTTTTTGACCATAAATATTATTTAATTTATCTAAGTAGACATCAGTAATCACCATTTTCTTTTCAAAAAGACCATTCTATGTGACCTTATACACAGTGGTGTTAATAGGCTGAGCAAAGTCAGCCACAGGAGGCAGATTTATTCCCAATAAGATCATCTGCTCTCTCGTCATCTTCCTCTCCGAAATTAGATCAAGATGGAGCGAGAAATAAGGTGACTCTAATTATTATTATTTTATTTATTTACTTTTTTTTCTCATTGTTTCATTTTTTTCTTTTTTTTTTTTTTGCACTCCGGTCAAAATTCCTCAACTCCACTCCAATCACATACTCCCAGAGGAAGCGTATGTACCACTGGTGGTGCACATACCACACTTTGAGAACCAAGGCCTTACAACAAATGCATATTTAATTAGGTAAGTTGATAAAAGGCAAGTTTTAAAAAAAAAAAAGGTAAAAGAGTGAATCGTGTCACAAAACAGTGGTATTTAGCCATCCCTATCTTTCACAGCTGTCCACCTGAGTCTTCATTGTGGTGTGTCCTCTAATTCAGTCTGTCTTGCTCAGATGTGGCTGCATTCACACAGTGGATCTTCTTTAAAGTCCCAGTCTTTGAACCAGAGAGTAAATGATCAGCAGGCAGAAATAAAAAGCCAGAGCTTGACCCGGCACAGCAACAAGCACCCAATTAGCATCAGACAAAGACACCATGGAAACGGCAACATCCAGTCCATTACCATGCCCCGCTGTGTGGGGACAGGGAAAGAAAAACACGTTTTACAGCTTCACTTGCAACCAAAGCTGTCACAGAAGGTTGATCCCACAGCTTGTCACCATTATTACAAGATGACAACTGCATCTGTGCACATCAAGCTCCAGTTGTGTCTTTGCTGATGTGGCATTTTCACTGTGCAGCTTGATCCTCAACTGTGTCTTGGAGGTGCAGTTTCCTCCACCGTGTTTATTTGGAATAAGGTTTTCAAACTAAAGCTGTGAGGATATAGCTGAGCTGTCGGCTGTCGCCGAGAGCCGTGCTGTAAGTGTGACTGTGGCAGATAAATAAGTCTGAGTATGAGCAGCTCTCTGAATATGTGCACTGATCTTTGTCTGGAAGGCTCTGTGGTGCAGTTCAACCAAACGTGAGCTAATCCGAGCAGTGGGTTAGTATTTCTTCAAAACTACAAAAGGCTGTGAGGCTTATTAGACTGCAAAAGCCTTCTGTTGCTAGGTGACCGTTATCAAACCCTAGACAAAGGAGGCAGACTGAGAGAAATATATATATATACACTGTGTTTATTTTGAAGAGCTTTATAGCTTTTTTATAAAGTAAAATGTTTTATAAAAAGAAATATTAAATAGGTGCTATTTGCAAGAAATGTATTCTATTCAGTCATGAAATGTCCATAGCGTGTGATCACAGATTAAAGAAAAACAATACTGATATGTGTCATTTTAGACCTTTTCAACTGTGAGGCTGTTAACAACACATATGTGCTAGTCATTTCAAATCAAGTCAACTTTATTTTTAGAGCACATTTAAAAAGAACCATGGTTGACCAAAGTGCTTTACAAATTTACGGCATAGCAACAAAATATAACACATAAAAAATATAAAGTAAAACAGTAAAATAGTGAAATAAAATCTAGTTAAAAGTGTCGGTTGGTGGTTGGCTATTCTTGTCCTGGAGTGAAGGCAAAGAAGAAGATGTAGGTCATTAAAAGTCATTTAAATTGTTCCAAAGTTTGGGGCAGCTAAAGGAAAAGCTTGGTTGCCCCGAGTTTTTAATCAGGTTATTGGTACAGTTAAAAGCAGCCTGTTACTTGACCTCAGAGCTTGAGATGGGGTGTGAGGAATAAGGAATTCAGAAAGGTAAGATGGAGCCAAACCACGAAGAGCTTTAAAAACTAACAATACAATTTTAAAAATCAATCCTAAAACGCACGGGAAGCATGTGGAGGGAGCACAATTCAGGTGTGATGCGGTCTCTTTTCTTTTCAAGCTATTTCAAAGGCATAATTCTATAGCTGTATAACAAATATTCTCCTACAAAGAAGAAATGAACATTTCATAACATGACTCAGCTAAAATGCTTTTGCTGGTTTATTTACATTTTACAGTCTGTCCATTATATCAAAATCGCAGTATGGCTGACTGCAATTTTCAAATTGCAGCAGGCATAATATTTCTTCAAGCCAAAATTACCATTTTAGATTTAAATATTGTCCTGACCTACACACATCGTATTCTACAGGCGGAATCAAACGTCTTTGTTTCCCACAGATCTGCACAAATGTCATACAGTAATCATTTTAAATATATTATTTTAATTAAAATTTGAATAATTATGTAAAAATTACCATTCCCTCTCATTTTGCAAATCATATCGCAATCGCAATTTCTCTGCAAAATAATCACAATTAGATATTTATATAAACTCTTTCAGCCCTAGTGCATAGTGAAGCTCTCACTCTCTCTCACTCATTTTCTACCGCTTTATCCACTAAGGGGGGCGCTGGTGCCTAACTCCAGCTAACACAGGGCGAGAGGCAGGGCACACCCCGGACAGGTCGCCAGTCCATCACAGGGCCACATAGAGACAGACAACCATTCATTCTCACATTCACACCTACGGACAATTTAGAGTGTCCAATTAACCTAATCCCCAAATCTGCATGTTTTTGGACTGGATTTTTGGATTGTATTTTACATTGACAAGTATTGGACGGAATATTCAATTCAATTCAATTCAATTTTATTTGTATAGCGCCAAATCACAACATACATTATCTCAAGGCACTGTACATAATACACATGGCTCTAAGATGCTTTTATTTTTACTCATACTGACTTGATATATACAGGGAATGAAGAGTTGATGCCAGTTTGAAGGTAAAAATTGGCCCAGCCAAATACTAATTTGATTTGATAGATTTTTAGGATTTTTGAGTAGTATCGATATTTATCCGTCCAATATCGGATCCAGAGAGTATCGGGCCAATGCTGATACCAAAACCTAATAAAAGTTCCTGGTAATTTTGGTGGAAAAGGGGCTAATGTCAGTAAAATGCCTTGCACACTAGCTTAGTGGCAGAGGAGCCTGTTGGTACTCAGTTACAGTGAAGCACACAACTCTTACACAGGTGTTTAATACCTGTTTTATACCAACATTAGCAGGTATATGCAGGTTCTTAAACACCATTAAACCTGCTAAAAAGGTGACTTGACTCATTTCCCATCACCACTAGAGGAGTTTGAATTTCTGTGGTTTTCCTATGGTGACATGTCACAAACAGACCTATACAAAATTATCATGGGGAAGCCTTACAATTTTACTATAATTATTAGGAGACTATCTGATGAAATTAATCTGTAATCCAACCACTTGTGAATTTTTTGAGAAGATAATAACAAAAGCCAGAATTCTGAGATCAAAATCAGAAGACTGAGATAAAAGGATTATGACTTTGAAAGGTCAGAATTCGGGCTTCCTGTTTTTCTTTTCTTTGTTCCAATTTTTTTTTTTCCACTTGTGGCCCTAATCCTCTTTCACAGAGAAAGAATAGAATATCAAGTACAATTTGTTAAAAATTGATTTAGGAAAAAAACAACAGCCCTCATGGTTACACTTTTATATTGTTCAGTTCAGTCCCTCTTTCAAAGCAAATTATTTTTCGATCACTCTTTTAAAGTCTCACATAAAAAAGATGTAGGAGTGCCAGAATATAGTAGTGCGAGAAGTGATAAAGCAGTAGAGGACAAAATTAGCATCTTACTTTACTGTTGATTGGAGTCAGAGCTAATAAAAACCTGCTTCAATTGCAGAGTCATTTGACCCAGTAGAGAGAGATTTATTTTAAAGGCCACATGATACCAGGTGTCATTGGGTTTTTAGACCAGAGGACTTCAGTTTGTCATCTTTCATTCCTTAAATATTTTACCCCATTGTGGGACTAACAACTACGTTGTCATGGAAACATGTAGGCAGTGATAAAAGGAATTATAAACATAAGGCCCTTTTCCACCATTTAAACTTTTTTTTTTACCCGGGTAATTAAAAAAAAACCTTGGAGGGTTTCCACTGAAATTAGAATATAGTTTCAGCTTTTAACTGTTGGAGGGTTGGTTCCTATCAAGGTTTTTGGAGAACAGTAAAGAAAAGTGATGAGATCAGTTCAGTCACGGTGGGTTGCAAAAGTCTTCATACCCCCCTGAACTTTTCCATATTTTGTCATGCTACAACCACAAAAACTTTATTGGGATTTTACTTGTTAGACCAACACAAAGTTGTACATAATTGTTAAGTGAAAGGAAATGATACATGATTTCCATAAGTGTGGCATGCAAAAGTACTCAGCCCCCCTGAGTCAATACTTTGTGGAACTGCCTTTTACAGCTGCAAGTCTTTTGGGGTATGTCTCTACCAGCTTTGCACATCTAGAGACTGAAATTTTTGCCCATTCTTCTTTGCAAAGCAGCTCAAGCTCAGTCAGATTAGGTGGAGAGCGTTTGTGAACAATAATTTTCAGATCTTTCCACAGATCAGGTCAATTGGATTTATGTCTAGACTTTGACTGGGCCATGAATATGTTTTGTTTGAAACCATTCCATTGTAGCTCTGGCTTTATGTTTAGGGTCCTTGTCCAGCTGGAAAGTGAACCAGTCTCAAGTCTTTTGCAGCCTCCTACAAGTTTTCTTCCAAGATTGCCCTGTATTTGGCTTCATCCATCTTCCCATCAACAAGAAAAGCACCCCCACAGCATGATGCTGCCACCACCATGTTTGACAGTGGGGATGGTGTGTTCAGAGTGATGTGCAGTGTTAGTTTTCCGCCACACATAGCGCTTTGCATTTAGGCCAAAAAGTTCCGTTTTGGTCTCATCTGACCAGAGCACCTTCTCCCACGGTTGTTCCCCACATGGCTCCTTTCTTCTTTCTTTCTTTCTTCTTGCCACTCTTCCATAAAGGCCAGATTTGTGTAGTGCACGACTAATAGTTGACCTGTGCACAGAGTCCCCCACCCGAGCTGTGGATCTCTGCAGCGCCTCCAGAGTTACCATGGGCCTCTCGGCTGCATCTCTGATCAGTGCTCTCCTTGTTCAGCCTTGTGTTCAAAGCTTGGGAAATCTTTTTATAAACCAATCCTGCTTTAAACTTCTCCACAACTTTATCCCTGACCTGTCTGGTGCGTTCTTTGGACTTCGCAATGCTGTTTGCTCCCTAACATTCTCTTAACAAAACTCTGAGGCCGTCACAGAACAGTATTTATACTGAGATTAGATTACACACAGGTGGACTATATTTAATCATTAGGTCAACATTCTATCATTCAGCAATCATCAGGCAACTTCTGAAAGCAATTGCACTCAGGTGCAATGCTTTTGCATGCCACACTTTTCAGTTTTTTTATTTGTAAAAAAAAATTTGGAAATTATGTATAATTTTCCTTCCACTTCACAATTATGTACCACTTTGTGTTGGTCTGTCAAGTAAAATCCCAATAAAATACATTTATGTTTGTGGTTGTAGCATGACAAAATGTGGAAAAGTTCAAAGGGTATGAAGACTTTTGCAACCCACTGTAAAGGTACTTTACTTATTTGAACATGTTTGGCCAAGGAGAAGAGCGGTAACGTCAAGACAGGCGTGTACACAGCCTGACGCTACCTTCAATTCTGAAGATCAGTCCTCAAGATGACATACCGTATATAATCTGTCTAATCATCCTCGCAAGAATAATCTGCTCCCAGCCCCAACATCATCTGTGTTTTACTACACACTGACTGGCTTTACTCAGTTGCAAAGCCAACTGGGGCAAAGAGTGAAGACATACAAATCAGCCTTTAATGCATGGGGCTCTGGGCTGTCCAAATGGGTAAAGAACTTTCAGTAAATCCATTGTCCTTGGGAAGCATTCCATCTTTTTTTAAGTGAATGATAGACATCAATTATTCAGCATTCAGCTCAAACAGGCAGCACATCAGTTCCAGCTCACAGAGCTCATGGGCCACATCAGGGCCCCTCCTGGCAGTCGACAGGAAGTACAAGGAAGATGGGAGGAGCACACTTTCAGCATGTATGCCATCACTTTTATGTATACATTAAACATAACTTTATGTCCACCTCCTAAATGCACTTCTATGACTGTAAAGTGCAAATATGGGCTGTATCATTCAGCATATTTTAATGGCCTGAGATAGACATTAAAGGGCTTCTTCAGGTTTTTAATGAGTGCTTGTATTAGGTACTGACACATTATCAATACCAAGTCCATGTTTTTTGTGGACCTGCGTAGGAGCTGTACACTTGCTCATGATTGCATGGCTGCTGGCTGGGGCAGAGGAAAAACAGGATTCAGCCTCTTAACGAAAAGCTTTACAATATCTTAAGAATAAAGTGGACACTTTTTCTTCCCATTAGACAACCTTTTTTGAACGGAAACGAGTTTGTGAACCACAAGCTCTCCCACACTGAAGTCCATTGAGAAAATTGGTAATTTTGCCTCATGGAAGACAGGAGGCGAATAATCCACTGTTGCTTCCAGTAGTAAGGTAAAATATGTTGTCTTGTGACTTTGGTGTTTGAAGTGCTTCACTTTTATTTATAGAAGTGACACAAACTTAGCAAATGAGACAACAGTAGAACAGCTCCTGTTTCCTGAGAGCTAAAAATGCTGATTTTCACTATGAACTTTGGGACGAGAGAATTACTGGTTTAAAATTTTAAATTTAGTTTTTAATTTAGATTTTTATTAGGTGGCCCTTAACTGGCTAAAATCAGTTTTTCCTTCAGTCCCTGCTGGCAGCCATGTTATCAGTGAGAGTGGGGCATCTGACTCCCAGGCTGATCCACAACTGTGCACCAAATGAAGTTAGTGTCCATACGGTGTCAGTACCTTATAAAACTGCAGTTAAAAAAAACAAAACTATCCCTTTAAAGCACATGACGCAACAACGTCTTCTTGCTAGTTGAGAAAACCTTGGCCACGATGAAATCTTATCTATTTTGTGAATACAACCCACCATGACTTCTATATGTGTCACAAAACCTCTCTTCTCATATTTCCAGTACACACACACGTTTTATCACTTAACACGATTTGATGACTAACCCTTGTGCTGCTTCGTTTTTCAGATGTGCTCCGTTATGCTTGGCCTGGCTGCTGTTGTTGAAAGACAGTGGGTGGGAGTGGTTTAATAAATGTATCCACTCTTGAATGAACACCTGTGGAAAGCTAAAAACAAGAGCACTGCCATTATGGAGAGTTAGACATGCACTTTTTATTTTTCATTTCTTGTCTCATGCTTCAAAATGCTTCATTCATAAACAAGTGCACATCATGCTTTTAAAAAAAACGAAACCTCCCTGATAGCACCAACAGAAGCTGCTTTTCATCTATTTTCCTTGCAGTTCCATCGATCACTGAACAGATCCATGTGGCTGTGTTAGCCCACGATCCATCACTCTTATCTTTGTCATTACACCCCCCCCCTCCTGTATCGATCTTTGACATTTAATTCAACTAAATAAATAAGTTAGAGCTGAGTCAAAGATAAAGGACAATTCAAAATGACTCCAATCTAAGGTGATGAAACACACTGAGGACTTTCTACTACTTTCTTTGATGTTCTGTGAATATTCTGCAATCCTTGCCAAAACAACACACAAGGATAACATCAGTCATCAAGACCTAGTTACGCACCGTCATCGTGTAGGTGCATATCTGGCATTTCAATCTACATACCGCGGAATGATCTGAATGTTCTGTTGCATGAGAAAAAGACAATAAGAGATCGTGTTTCTGTGTGTGTGTGTGTGTGTGTGTGTGTGCGTGATAGTACATGCACGTGAGAGTGAACAACTGAGACCAACAGACAAGACACGAAGAGAGAGAGAGACAGAGAGCAAGGCCTGATGGGATGCTGTGTATAGCAAGCAACTGCAAGGCAAGACGTCCAACCATGCATATTGAGTGTCCCTCAACTATCTGACAGGCCTCTTTCCTGTACACACACAAACAAACACACACACACACACCTTCCTGCCATTTTTCAGTTTCGTTGATGCTAAGCACTCAGGACTTCATCGCAAGAATAAACATCCTGCTGCTGATCTGTTTCACCTATATTCAGCCCACAATGGGGACAAAGCTGCATTCTTTGTTTTACAAATACTGAATAAAATCCACCAGAGCCTTGACTGAAAAAGGAACAGACAAGTCACCATGGATAGCAACATCTATAACAACTAAACAATGCAACAATCATGCAAAGCCTGGTTGTTGGACATGGATCATTACAACTTTCCTTCAGAATTTATGCCATTTTCATCATTAGGTAATAATATCAGTCCAATGGACGAACAAAGGTTAAACTTAATTACGTTTTGGAAGATAATCTAAAGATTGTTTGTTTATTGCTACCATAAATATGGTGTATGAAAGCTGGACCTGTACGTTACCAGTGATGGATGTAAGCAAGCAACAGGCTCCTCTTTGTTTTTGCTTCAGAATAAGTTACACAAAGCTAATTTACTACAACTGTATTCTTCACAGATGTCGATACTGTATATATTCTACTCTTATTCTTAAATATGTAATCTTTAATTAAATACTGGATCATCTCCTTTCAGGAATTATTGGTTTCATCCAGTTTCATCCTGAAACAATTACTTGATTAGTAGATTATCAAATCATTACTGAAATAACTGTAAAGTGATAATCAATTAATTGCTATGAGGTTTTTTTCATTATTTAAAGAAGTTTTCAGATTTTTCAGCTTCTTAAATGTGAATTTACTTTTTCTGGTTTGTTTGCTCCATATAACAAAGAAATCATTAAAACTGTAACAAATAAACATGACATTTGAGAACATCATCATTTCCAGGTTTGACTAAAACTGATCAACATTTTTCAATATTTTCTGGCATTTTATGGACAAACAAATTATTCAAGTAATCGAGAAAATAACCAGCAGATGATTCAAATATGGAAATAATCATTAGTTGCAGCCCTAATCTGAATTGACCCTTTTATTTTATTTTCCACCAACATACCAAAGCATATTACTTAAATGTTAATTCCCTGCTTGGCAATAAAGACAATATTATTTCTGATTCTCACTTATAGCTACAGTAGTAGAGCTCTAAGCAATGAAGGTGCTGGGTTTGATTCCCATTCTGTGTGGAGTTTGCATGTTCTCATGAGTCTGCATGTTTCCTCCGTGTGCATCTCAGTACATTCGTACATTCAGGTTAGGTCCATTGTGTGGTGGCACGCACAGCTGCAGCAGCTTTGATCAACCCTCCATAGATAGAAACTATAGATATAAACTATATAAATTACTTCCATTGGTAAATAAGGTAGGATTTGAGTTCATCTAATTTAACCAACTGAAATAATTCTTAATTTTCTACTCTGTTTCAATGCAAGGATGAGTTCTTACAAATATTATTTTTTACTGATAAAAATGACTGATTTACTGATTTTTATTATCATTATATTACATTAATATCAATTAATTATTATTAATTGATAATAACATTAATTAATGATGCCATTGACTGTAAAATTCTCAGAGAAACAACTCACTTTTGTCTTTCTGATGGGCCAAGAGGACATTCAAACTTTGTCTATGCTCTCAGAGCGCCCTCTGCTGGATCAGACAGTCAATTCCTCAGACAGTCTGTTACGCTTCTAGGCTGTGGGTTTTTATGCTTCTAGGCTCTAGGAGTGGGTTTTTAAGGTCCAGGTTTGAACTTCCTCCCTAAAAGTTCTTACAGATATCCGAAACTATAAGCCCTAACCCTGACATTATGTTCACTACACTGCATAATAGACATGTGACCTACGTGTGCATCACAGTGCTAATTCCTTAGCAACAGATGTTCAAGGATCACATTATGTTTAACGAAGTCTGACTCAAAATAAACACTCTCCTAATTGCCCCCTACTCTACTCTGTTATAGTAAAGCAAAGCAAAACAGGATGATGATTGGCAGGTCAGATTAATGTGACTGGCAGCAGCTACAAAAACATGCCCAGCAGCATGCCGTCACCGCCCACACTTGGGCAACCCTTTACCATGCTGCTCTACCTCGTGTCACGTCTGCTGCTGTTTACACATACAAATTATTTGCTCAGCAGAGCTTTGGTGTCTCTTTGCAGTTGATCCACTGCATTTCCTGGCTTTCTCCAACCTCACATTACACAGAGTGATTCAGCAGGGTTTTGTGATGAGCCGGCCAGGCCCTCGCGCACCTGTAGCCCTCATTACACAAGGAACAGAGAGTGAGAATGCTGCAGCAAGTCTTCCTGTATCACCTCTGACAGCTGAAAGAAAGCAGTTTAAAGAAACATGCACGCATGGATTGTTCATGTTAGTGACACCGATTCAAGACTAACAAGCTAGCCCACAAGGGGTTACCAAGCAATAAGGGTTCATGGTTGAGCAGGTTTTTGAAATCAATCAGTTTCAGAAATCGGACAGATCTCAATGAAAACAGGCCATGGTGATGAGTGATGATGTTGCTATGACAACAGGCAGGCTGAGCGTGCAGCCTGGCTTTGGTATCTTCAGGCGTGCGGGCAGGCAGCACCCAGACGGTTTGGGTTTTTAACCTCTTAAGTGGCAGAAAGCAAGCTCAGATGGACTCATGGGAGGAGGGTGGGGGGGGGTGGGGGGGGTGCGTGGGTGAGGTGTGATGGGAGAGGAGGGGAGGGGGGCTTTACATAGTCAGGCATCAGGCAAAACCTCTGCCTCAGAGCACAAGTCTGGGAAATGAGGAAAAATAGGTGGTGGGTGTTATTTCTTTTTATCTCTTCTTTTTTTTGTTACCATCCCAATCCAGCAACGGCCAACTACAGAGACATGAGAGGGACAAACAAACAAATTAACATATAGTAAAACACCTACACACAAACACACAAATACACAGGACATAAAAATTGACGGGTAATTCTCTCTTCTATATCTGACTCAGACAAATGGACACACCATCAGCTGCTGTTAAAACACACTGTATGCATTGAGAGTAAGAAGAGAACAGAATGGCTACAACAATAGAAACAGCGTGGGGAGCCCAGAAAAACACGCCCGCTACCACCAACTGCTGGCACACGAACACTCGTGGATGATTTCGTTAAAGAGACAGATCAGATTTTTTGGGGTGGGGGTGGGGGGTTAGAGCCCTGACAGGCTCTGACAACTGAGCTTCACAATGAGTTGCTACCTTGTGTCAGTTATTACATTTTATATGAACAATAGTCACATAATTCAGGCTGGGCACCGCAAAACGAAACGTGTCAGTACACAGAAGAAAAAGTCAACAAAAAAAGATTAAATGTGAAATCCAGGTTGGAGACAGATTTAATGCTCTGTCAATTTAAAGAATTTAATATTTCATAGATGGTAGAAAGACCTAAGATTAGGTTCAACATGCTAACAACAAGCCGCCATGAAAAGCTAAAACCGACTACTAAAAACAAGCTCAAAGAGGGCAAGTTGCCACCTAGTGCAGTGGAGGTGGACACACTTCATTCAATAAATGGGACACTAAGACGAAGACAGTGGTCCAATTTAAAAAGGCGTAAGTGAGATTCAACCATAGCAGGTTTCAGCTGTAACCATATATGTTCAGTGTCTGTGAAGATTCTCAGTCATCCAGGTCATGGCATCCAAAAGTGTAGCAACAAAAAAGGCAACTGGACTTCGTTGAATTTCTTGAAGACGTTTCGCCTCTCATCCAAGAGGCTTCTTCAGTTGTGTTTGACTGGTGGAGAGTCTGGGACTTATAAACTCTGTCAGGTTCTTGGTCCATGGGGATGTGGTTTGGACAAGAAGGGGGTGTGAGTTGTTAACTAAAAGGTTAGATGAGTCGTTAAGTCGTCAAAGGGTCGTTAGTTATTGGAAACTCACACCCCCTTCTTGAATTAGTTGAATTTCTCGAAGACGTTTCGCCTCTCATCTGGGGAGGCGAAACGTCTCCAGTTGCCTTTTTTGTTGCTACACTTTTGCATGGATGTTCAGCTAAATGAAGAGGAGGAGTCACAGCAGTTCAACAGCTTCTCCTCACGTAGCCTTGGCTGATTTTGGGATATACTGTAATGATTTCAAGTCGCTCTCCAAATGGTGACTGATATCTCAAATGATATAAAGATATAGATATAAAAGATAAAGCCAGTTTAGTTACAACTAAAGGTTAAACTCATTTCTGTTGTTAAAGGGCAATTTACGACTAACCCTTTCCACCCCATGATGCCAGGGGTCAGAGGTGAACTGTTAAAGAGGACACAGATTACTACAACTGTTACCACCTTTTATTACCACGGAGGATCATTCCTCATTACTAACTCCATCCAGGGGATGGATTAGTGCACCCATGGGCCTTCTCTTGGACGCACACACGCCTTTTCTTGTTCTATACACAGACATAGAGCCTTACTACACACTGTTATTGACAGCCCGCATCACCGTATATGCATGAAAGCTTCAACAAACTGGCCTTTGGTAAAAGATGAAACACCGGGCATCAAACTAAGGCTGAGGCCACACTGGATGACTCGTGAGGACTGGGTGTTCGTCTTTACTGAGAATTAACTAAGAAAGGGTTAATCATTCCTACTGTGTGCACAATTTAGGCAGGCTGACAGACACAGAGTCGGACAGATTTAACCGAGATGTCTACAGTTTACATTTCAACTTAATATCTGTGGGAATTATGTTCATGTGTACAACAACTAGTTGAAGAATTGCTAAACATGGCAATAAATTGTCATATTTTACAGCCTATATCAGAATTCCCTGTCCTCCTCATCCTCAGTGTAGCTTTGCTAAAGGACTATAAAAGGAGGACAAGGTCACCGCCAAGACCACACACATACACACACGTCAATGGGGGGACAGACTTCATTTGGCTGACAGAGGAAACGATTAAATATCGATTAAACAAACAGTTTTGACTGGTCACTGGCGCCAGTCATCACCTGCAAGTCACAAGATAATTCAGATAATTAGGATTTACAACCCCAATTCCAAGAAAGTTGGGACACTGTAGAATGTAAAGAAAAACAGAATGCAATTACTTACACAATTGCTGAGACATTTTACAATTTCATGAAAAAATACTAGCTCATTTTGAATTTGATGGCAGCAACACATCTCAAGAAAGCTGGAACGGAGGCAACAAAAGACTGGAAAAGGACATGTGACTAATCAAAAAGATTTTAAGAAGCATTAGATTAATTGGTAACAGGTCAATAACATGGCTCGGTTTAAAAGAAGCATTGCTGTAAGATGGGCAGAGGCTCACCAATCTGTGACAAACATTGCCAACAATTGTGGAACAATGTCCGAAAAATGTTCCTCGGCGTAAAAATTGCACAAGGGACAAGGAGGTCAAGGTCAAACAATGTTGCTGGTGATCTTCAGGTGAATCCTGCATCAGACAAGAATGGGACAACACTACTTTTCCAAAACTCCAGCAGGAATCTTCCCACATGTTTACAGACAGTTGTTAAAAGAAGAGGAGATGCTACACAATAGTAAACATCTCCCTGTTCCAACTTTTTTGATATGTGTTGCTGCCATCAAATTCAAAAGGAGCTAATATTTTTCATGAAATTGTAAAACGTCTCAGTTTTAACATCTGATATTTTGTTTATGTTCTATTGGGAATACAATATGGCTTTATGAGATTTTCAAATCATTGCATTTTAAACATTTGACACAGCATCACGACTTTTTTGGAATTGGGGTTGTAGTTTATTCAGTTTTGTGTACATTATACTGACAGTTTTAAATTGATCTGTAACTTTTCAACTGGAAAGTTTGGCAAATTTCACTGCTTTAAAAAAAGCGATTCTACAGTTAAAGATTCGCTCGTCTTAGGGCTGGGATATGAAATGACATGAGATATGGACAAAAAACATCATTATGATATACAATTTCAAATGAGTTGTTATGGATCATTATCATAATCAAATGTCAGATGATGAAAGACTGAGTTGGGAATGTTGACACAACCGGATAATTGTGGATTAAAGTAGCAGTTAAACACAGGAATATTTAGCAAATTGAGGTATATCATTCATAGCACTTACATGTTACTTCACAAAATCTTTCATAACAAATAATTATATTGATATAAAGTTCATATAGAAGCTTTGTTACATTGATATTCAAAAAATAATACAAATATTTTTATTGAATTATTGCCCAGCCCTAATTTGTTTTATTACTAAAACATATTACCTCAAAACCTCATTGATATTTTAAGCAAATATAAAAGATGTTGCATAATAGAGTATAAGCAGCAATTAACTGATTAGTAATTGACTATATTAACTGCTATTTAATTCATAGATTCATCAGTTTGAGTGTTTTATTTACATAAAAACAAGTTGTTAAATGTTCTAGTTTCCTTGGTTTTTCCATGACTTCAAAATAAATATCTTTGGTCTGTGGACACAAGGTTTGGGAAAGACCCTTCTCCATCATTTAATTGATCAAGAAATGAATGAACTAATTGAGAGAAATAATAAAAAGGCTAATTGATAATGAAAATACACTTAAGTCGCAGCCCTATTAGGTTTAAACCAAACCAATTCGATTTTTGGCTCAGCTGTAATCACCTCGGGGCAACGAAGAGGAAGTGGAGGAAAAAAGGCAGCAAAGCAGAGTTTGGTTTGACAATAACTTTGATCAGCACCTCATTCAGAACTAATGAAGGACAAGTGAAGAGAGTAAAGCTGATTTTCACCTTCACCGCCAGGTTTGTGAGCTTGATTCTCAGAGACACACACTGTCACCGAGTGGTTGTGTGAGCTCACTTAATTCACTGTGTTGCCAGGTAACACTGCTATGGATTGTAAAGAGACTTCAATTCAGGCTGAACTTTTTTGCTAAAGCCAACCTGTGTTTGTTTGCTGAAGCCTTGTGTCTGCAGCAGTATCTAATTATCAGTCTGACCTTCACTGACGACCGTCGTTCAACTGTATAGTTGTTTGAATGCTGTGTCAGGGGTTTTTAAAATACCGTAAACTGCTCTTGTTTTTTGTTAAAAAACTGTTTAATTATATATTTTGGACATCATTTAAATGCCTGATGATACCTGCTGCTTTTTTATACTGTCACTCAGATGATAAAGCTGCATTTATTAAACAAACAGCACTATTTGTTTTTGAATCGGGCAGTGAGATGATGGATTTGGGAGCCGCTTCATTCATTTCCATTTCCACAGAATGACATCACCTGCATTCATTCATTCCGTCCTGTAAAACAGTGCCGATGAGGGAATGATTTGCCAGCCATTACCCAGAAATAACCAGCAGCCTGAGGCAAGTTGAGCAGAGTGCTTGTCCTTCACAGGTAGAGGGGATCTAAATTTAAATGTGATTGGGCTCCAGGCTGTAGCAGACTGCAATTTTAACTCTTCCAAAAAAATTATTTACAATTTATTATTATTTACAAGGATTTTCAAAATTAGGGATATTTGTTGAGGGAGATGTCTTGCTTTCTTTTAAAACAAAACAAGTGTGAAAAAAAAAAACTGAATGACCTTCAAAAACAATGACGATGCCGCATTATTTATTTTTAAGATTAAAGTCCCATGAATTTCTTCTGTGTTCATCAGAAAGTGAGCAACTAAGTAAGACTGTTTTCCACAACTCTGTATCTCAAATTGAAAAAAACAAACATAAATACATACAGCTTTTGCACCTCCCTGAAGCATGAAAATATGTGATATTTAAAGATTTTTTTTTTAGAATTTTATGTTTTTCCCCATCACAAATTTGTTGCTAACTTTAAGAAGTACTTAGTTCATCACGATAAGCATTAGATGGTGCAAAATGTAAAGTCTGGGTCAGCACCGACTATAGCCTGGTTACGATTCAGACGTAAAACAGATTTTACCCTGATTTTTTGAAATTTGTTAAAAGAAAATGTACATGTTTGTATCTTTGACCAAGATAATCAGTACAGGTGTGCAAATGGTTCCAACACAGGAAGAGAAGGTGAACAATGAAAACCAGCAGCTGTTGTTACATGCTTTTTTTTTTAAACTATAATGAATTGAAATACTGGAATATGGAAGTGTAGTCTGAGTGACGTGATTTATAAATATCATCCTTCATTTGCTGCATTTGTTTTCTCAATCCACCTACCTCAAGGGTAAAAATCTTTAAAGCAATATTTTAAGTTTAAGTTTTTGGCTGCAAATGGACTGAAACCCACCTATTTATTTGTTTAGGGTAGGCTGAACATGTTTGCTCATTGTGAAATGAGATATTTGCACCTATTTTGGAACCAGGGACCTTGAAAAGAGACTGAAATTCAGTGTGCCATTCAAAGTAAATGGCATTTCTGAAAAGTTCACTGCAGTGATGTGACACCACTGCAGGACCTAAACTTTTTAAAAACCTCACCAACTTCTGAGGTTAATTCCTCTGTGGTCAGAGTATAGTGTGTTCAGATGGATGTTTTTTTTTGGGGGGGGGGGGGGTTTGTGCTTGTTTGGTGCGCTCCTGACGCAGCAGTGACAGTGCGCTCTTACCCGCGCCGCCCTGGAGGAGTAAGGATCCTCGAACAGGTTCCAGATCACCGGCTGCCACTTCCTCCACAGACTGACATTCCCGTCCGCGGCCACGTCCTCAATCCCGAGCCTCTTCCCAATCTCGTCCTCATCGTCCCCGTTGTCCACGTTGAGCTCGAACACGTCCAGAGCCTCCTCCGCGTCCCGGTGCTGCCGGTACGTCATCCAGCAGCACGGCTCCACGTCCGTCTCATCGATCCCCCAGAAGGAGAGCTCCTCCTCGAAGAGCGGTCCGCACACATCCGCGGGGCAGTGCAGTTTCCCGGTGCGGTAGTAGTTGAGCACGTAGGCGAACACGCCCGGGTGGCGGTCGAAGAAGTACTCGTTGGTGCGCGCGTTGTACTCGATGAAGCCGGGGACTTGTTGCAGCTGATCCAGCACCGAGTCGATGTCCGAGTCGGAGGCGAGCAGCGCCAGTCGCGTCCCCGGCAGAGTCTTCAGCGTGCTCTTGTAGGTTTCGTGCCGGGTTCCCCCGACGTTGAGGATTATCCTCTCGTTGTCGTCAAACTTACCCATCGCTCTGTATCAGACATGACTTTGATGGAAAGCGGGGGGGGGAGAGAGGGCAGTTGGCGAGAGCAGTCCGGAGCTAAAAGCGAGCCTGACGCGCGCACTAACACACCCACAGTCCGAATCAAAACAGTTCCAGGGTTTTGGGCTCAGTGCGCAGTATCAAAGATTCCACTCACCCGAAGCTTCCGTGGCTTTTGAAGGAAAACAGAATCTCCATCTTTTGTTTCTGGAGCGACGGAGGTCGTCGATTTGTATCCCAGTGTGTGTGTGTGTGTGTGTGTTCACGGACAGTTGAATGATCTCAACCGGTGGCTTCAAATAGACTGATCTGCTGATGCTGATGCTGATGCTGTTGCGCGCCTCCTGCGTCTCTGCCCTCTCCAAGACGCACAGCCGCTCACAGCGTCAGGAATCTGGAGCGTTCCTCATAACAAAGTGACATAATCATGACGACTCCTTTTTCCTTTCACCTCACTCCGTCCTCATCACTGACATGAGAAAAACAAGTTACTGTATACAGGTAGACCAAGTTATCAGGCAATCAGGTAATCATAGTTTTATTTAACATTGTAACATTTGAAGTTTGCTTTACAGTACAAGCTATTTATATAAAAAAAAAGAAACAAAGACACACAGCACAGACGAACTTGACTAAAAACAATCCCAGTCAGAACCAGTCCATGGCATAAGCGAACACAGCTGCTAAGGGGCCTCCTGATCAGCAGGGGGCCTACAATAGTGGGGGGGGGGCGTGAAAACAACAGTTTTTAAAGAAATATAGATATATTTAGATAAATGTAAATATCTTAATAATGCTGAGCTTTTTATTTGGTCTTATTCTGGTGTTGAAGATTAATAATTTTGTGCATATTTGCACAGTTTTGAAACCCAAACTCATTAAACTGGTTTACTGCTTTACTTCCAGTTCAGTATCACTGCACTAAAAGTGCATCACTTTAAATTGCAAATTAAAACTAGGACTTTTGTGATTTCACTGCCCTCTAAGATTGAAAAACAAAACAAAACATTGTTTTGGTGTAGATAACACAAATGATTGTAAATGCAATTGATAATGTTACATTTGTATCAATAACAGTCAAGTGTCGGCAACTCTGAAGTGGTGGTCAAATTCTGCTTAGGGCCCCATAAAGGCTTACGGTAAGAACTGTCAATAAAGTGCAATGTGCATTAAACTGTAATGTGTCATTTTTAAATCGAGACAAAAATCTGTTACATTCAAGCCATTATCAAAGGGGTTCACACACTGCTGATTAAGTCTGTCAGCTACACGCGACTGTTTCTCAGTGCAGTATTTTTGTGTGTGGTGACAGTCTACCGCTAATAATAAACCTGTCTGTTCAGATCTTATCACGATCACAATTTTAGCTCCTCACTATCGCAACCTCATTATATTGAAGATACACTCCACCTGAACAGCTGCCTGACTATTTGCCTGCATGCTCAATCACAGCTACTGCTGTTCCCTTCACTGTGCAGCTCCAAAGGTTTCCTGGATGCAGTCTGATTTGAAACAGCTAACATGTCAAAAGTACGATAGAAATGTGCATCAGAAATCAGCGTTTATACAAATGAATTGAAGACACAAAATACAAAATTGGAGGTATAGACCACTTGTATTTATTTAATTTAAGCAAACATTTTGTGTCACTTGTTATTGGCTATTATTAGTTTTACTGTATGGGGGGTAGTGACATACAGTATAGACAGTCTTCATCACACTGCCTTTTTGGATAAAGATGGGAGAACACCATTTACATAATGTATAACGTGGATGGGAACAGCAGACAAAACATGTTGTAGCCACGTAAAGGACTGTTTTATATTTGGAATACTTTCAGCGGTTTACCATGATGTCAGACAATATGTCCAATTTCAAAATATAAGCCCAACAGTTTATCCCACAGCTTCTACACTGATGCATTTAAGCAAGTCCAAAAAAAAAGGTTGACTGACAGTAGATTAAATCTCTGGAAATATTCAAAATATAGTAAATAGGGAGAATCTCACTGATATTTCTTTACAAGGCAATAACACCTTTTTATGCGGCCTGTCTTCACGTCTGTAAAATGTGTTATTATTGTGTTTTAATCTTATTCCTAGCTGCTAAGGAAACTTATTTGATCTGTCAAAAAGATTATTTTAAGCCTCACACACACTTCAGTGTAGTAGATATCTTTGTTTTTGTGTGTTTGTTTTCGTGTGCATTGGTCCAGTAGTTATGACTACGACCTGGCATTACAGGTTCAATTATAGAGATTCATTCTTCACATATATTTGTTCAACAGAGGAGGACTGTGTGTTTAACTCAGTATCACATAACGAGTATAACAACACTGCCTTTGCAATGACTTTTCTCACATACAATGACATGAATCATGTGGACACATGAATAAAACTCAGATCATTTCACCGTCTCATTACAGCTTTTATTCAAAGTGCTGAGCAAATGAGCTACAATTAGTCATTCTCTGTTGAAATGACTAAGGCTGCAATGATTAACCAATGCTGAACTGATTACAAAAGTAATCAACATCTATTTTAATAATCAGTTTGATCTTTTTAAAATAAAAAATTCAGTGATGTTAGCTACTTAAAAAATGAACAAGATCTGGGATCTTTGCTCATTTACAGTAAACTTTATACCTTTATTGAAGATGTGAATTCATCATTACATCATTTTGAACATTTTATGAATGAAAATAATCAATCAATCAAGGGAAAAAGCCTCTTCACGTTAACCACTCACCTAAACAGAGCCAATGTCAGTTTGAGTCTACAATATCGTAAGAAAATGTATGACCTGCTGTTAGACAGCTTCTGGCTGGATATTGGAATCAAAAACCCACTCACTCTCGTGCACCAAAATAACTTGGAAAGATCTGCTATTTTACATCCCCAACACACAAGAGCTTTTATCTACTGCTGCCTTCACCTGTGAGTTTAAATGTTATTTTGTGACTTCAGTGTGTGAAATCCTTAGTACAGATTTACCTACATGACATAAACATATTAAGTAAGACAGCAGTAGATCAGCCGCTGCTGTGTCCCTGTGAGCAAAAAAACACTGATTTTCTCAATGGACTTTGGTGTGGGAGAGTGGGAGCAGTTTATAAACGTCTGTTTCCAGCTAAAAAAAACTGTCTAGAGGTGTTGTAAATCATTTTTAATCACTTTTTCTTTATGTCCTCTCTTGCAGCCATGTTTTCATAGTATCTGTGTCTCAGGCTGGTTCTTAATGAACTTCAGTGCTGGCAAAGTCTCAGTACTTCATACGGTCACAAAAACAAAACCTGAACGATATCAGGTTGTGATATCGATGATGTTATTAATTTCATTTAACTTCATATCTAGGCTTGATATCTGATCTACTGTAAATTCAGTTCAGTAAAACACTACAGTTTGCATGAGAGATGGCAGACTATAAACACTGTTCTGCTTGCGAGCTCCGCCTGAAAGACTGCAATGCTCCATAAATAGTAACAGTGATCCAGGTAATAAGAGAAGAGACCATAGTAACAATTAACGAGGAGTAAAGGCAAGTGTCACTCAACAGTAGCACAGGCTGCATTAAGCAGTAAGTGGCGGGATTATTAATAGAGGAGACATGCAGGGACTCAAACCTGCCAAAGTGAGCTATGGGCCAAAAATGAACAGGGGCCCCCTGTTGGTCCACATTTTTTCCATTGTTTATATACAGTGGAAAAATGTATCTTCAATTTAAAAGTGATTTAAGATCAGCTCCTGCTAATGAATAATGTGGTCTGACATAATACATTTTTTTAGAAAGATAATAATAATAATTATAATAATAATAATTTTGGTCATTTTATTTTTGAGACTTGCAATGTCAGCTGGGGTTGCAAAATTTCCTTAAAACTCTGGTGTGGAATAGTGGCATCTAATGGTGAGACTGCAGAAGGTAACAAATGGGACTCCATTTCTCACTACTCCACTTACCAAGCTTGTCAGGGAGCTACAGTGGCCTTCACATGCCAAAAAGGGTGTAAAAAGCCATTCATTTGTAGATTTATGCTGCTGCTTTTGGCCAGTATTTCCTTTCAGGCTCTTGTAGAAACATGTCGGCCTTTGCAAGGGCCTTGCTATAAGTACATAAAAATACTTATTCAAAGGCAACAAAAAACAAATAATTTCTATTTTATCCTCAAGCTCCCAGGCCTCTGATAGAGGACCCAAGCTTGAAGCAGACACAAGACCACCCAAGTGGGTGAGAAGGGAATTTTTTTTTAATACAGCTGGTCACATTTTTTAGAACACCCCAGTTTGTTGGATGTCCTGGGTGTCCTTCCTGTGTGTTGCATCCAGTGTAAAAATCTGCCAAATCATGTGTGTGGATCCTCCGCTTTGGCGACCCCAGACAGGGAGAAGCGGAAAAGAAGCAGTAGTAATGCTTTCTTGCTGCAACTCAACCTGTCAAACCTGCAACTCGAAGTCTTCTCTTCACAGTTGATACTTCGACATCAGGAATTTGTCTTCAGATTCTGTTGTGGCTTTGGGTGTGCCAGACCTCTTCCTGTCAGAGTTTCTCCCAATTTTTGAGTGCCTATGATGGTGAAGGAAACTGTACTCACAGACACCTTTATTCTGACATGTACATTGTTTTTAATTTTGGGTAACCTTACTTTTTTTTTAACCTCTGGCAGTTTTAAGCTCATTTTAAGATATTCATTGGACATGCTTGAATGTCAATAGAAAACTAGAAAAATTGGGGTGCTTTAAAACTTTTGACTGGCAGTATATACAGTACCGTGCATAAGTCTTAGGCCACCAGCAGCTTTGTTGTTTTTATGTCAGTTTTGTGATCGTTGGCGTTTAGATTGAAAAGATGTGACTAAAAGTCAGTCTTCTACTATATGATCAACCTGTCAGTGAGTTGAACTTGTGCAACATGTGTATGTAATGCTCCAACATGTCTGGAGTAAACCAGGTATAATAGACCTTTTTCACAGCAGCTATTTGTTGGCATGAAATAGTAGGAGAAACACAGGTTTGACCAATAACATTAGGGTTCCATTCCAGGTTTTAAAGAGCCATGGTTGTGTTATTGTTCAAGTGGAAATGTAGGTCACACTAAATATTTGATATTATAGAAGAACATTTTTGTTTTCTGAAAAAGATCTTATTTTCAAACTGCACATGTGTTTCTCCATATTTTCAGAAAATGTTCCAATAAAGTGATTGAGAAATAATTGCACAGAATGGTCATTATAGCGTTGCTAAAACAACAAATCTAAGGGTGGCCTAAGACTTATGCACAGTACTGTATATAGTACATACATACACACATACACACACACATGCTGTATAAATACATATTTGCCCTTACTGAAGCAACCCTCCCATTTATCTGGGCTTGGGACTGGCACAAGGAGTACCACTGTGGCCCCCTGTGGCTAGGGTCAATTCTTTCGATTACCAATGAGCAATGGGGATTGGGTACCTTGTTCAGGGGTACCTCAGGTCTTGACATGGCCCTTTGGTCACAAGCCAAGTTCCCTTACGTATGCCTATGGGCTGCAGTAATTTAAAAACGCATACATTACAAAATAATAGCCGTACTATCAACTTGAGCCCTTTGTTTCTCTTACTCTGGGCTACAGGTGTGCAGTTATATCAGCAACAGCAGAAATGTTAACAAATATTAATCAAAGTAGAAGACAAAGTAGCTGTATTACTAGTTGACAGAAAGACATAAAGAGGCAGTAAGTAAATGGAGTCACTCAAAATAGTATGAGTGTGTATCTCTTCATCACGTCTAAACCAACACTGGCTCGTGTAAGACAGCAGAGGAGACACTGTCTGTCATCTGACAATCTGCACTCACCAAAGCACACTAGGAGGAAAGAGTGACATCTTCAGGGATTCTGAGCACAGCTCAATCAACAAGGAGACACGGCTCGCCTGTAATTACATGCGTCATTATCCACCGGTATAAAGCTGCTTTGTAAAACTGCAACCTCCAATAAACCCAATTAGCTCATTTCCTTATGTTATTTACTGATCCAGGTGCAAATCTTTACACTTAAGTGTCAAGTATTTAAGTTATAATCAGCGAATCTACTGTCTCTCTGCTCAAACACCAGCTACTTTCATTGCATTCAAATTTTGTCACCTCACCAGTAAATGAGAGGGGAAAGTTGAACGTGTCCCTGTTATGTTTAAAAAAATGTGTGTTTGTATATAATATTAACATAAATGCTCTTCTCACTGTACACAAGCAATCCCAACACAAACACACACTGTTTGATTATTGAAGAAAATAATTGCCAGATGTATGTTGCTCATGTTGATATCACAATGAAAATATCCTACAAGGACATGTAGGGCATAGAACTGTGGGGCTGATTGTGAAAGGCAGATGTAAGATGACAGGTACACAAACTATAATGTCAGCAAAAGGGAAAAAAATATGCCATTAATTAAAAAAATATTGAACATATTGATGCACTATTTAAAAAAAAAAGTAGCAGACTCATGACTCATAGCTGCTGCAGCTTCCCTTGCACTTTAATATTGTGTTTCTATCACATTTAACTAGGCTGATTTCATGTGGATTCTTACAGATCACACGTAGAGGTCAGTTTAGGTCAGGAACCTTAAAAAAAAAAAAACACATGCTGTGATAACATTACTCATTTTCCACAACCTGCTGCTTCGCATTTCAATTTAAAATAAACCAGTTGGTGAATCCAGAAAATTAAGAAGCTGAGCCTCTTTAATGCTTTACTAATGAGGCTATTCATCAGAGGAGATGAAGGACTACAGTGGGTCAAGACATGCTTTGACAATAAACATCCATCTAGTGCTACAGAAAATAACCTCCCCTCCTTGTAATATCTTTACTAAAAATAGAGCAGCCAGATCTGCTGATCTTTATCAGGAACTGGAGGGGGGGAAAAAAGTCTATTAGAAAACCAAGGACCTTGGCCGGTCCATTTTCCCCAAAGCATCACCTCAAAATCGGTCCCACAGTGACAAGAAGGCGAGAAGGGCCTTGGCTGCTTTTCAGAAAGAATATTAATCAGAAATGCAAGAATGGGCAATGATACAAATGTTCATGTGATTTCTATGAAGAGAGGTTGGTGAAAAGAGAAGGCCACAGCAGAGAGCTTACGCTTCATATTCATTACTGAAGAAGAAAAAAATGAATCCTCAAGAACAGTATTGCACAATATTATTCGTAATATTACACAAAACACTTATCATATCACAACTTTTTCACTTTTTGTGGTGGCTTTTGAGAAAAGTTGTAATTTGTGAGAATAAAATTGTAACATTACCCATAAAAAGGCATAATATTATGACTTTAACAGTGGCTTTTGAGAATAAAGACAAAATATTACACCAAAGGAGTTCCACTTCTTCAGGATCCAAAATGTTCATTACCAATCTAACTGTAATCCAACAGATGTAAACAGCAGCAGCCTTGCAGTCAACCACTACCAGATACTGATGCTAATGTGGTGCTGATCTGCCAAACGATTATTCATAAATTCATAAATTACCCTCATTTGTGAAGCCCAAACTGAAACCTAACTTCACGCTCCTCATCTTTACGTACGTAGGTTGTAGCTGAGATAGTACTTTGAAACAATAGTATGACTACTTTCCTTGTAATATTACACCTTTATTCTTGAAAGCTTAAATATTTGATTTTGTTCAGTATGACCCTAATACTCTGTCACAGGAAACAAAAAAAAGTTTTGGTCAAGAAGTTAATTATTGTCAGAGAAGAAAATGTAAAGATCATTACGATTATTCAACCTAATCAAATCTTCGGTGTTCCCACCCAAACTCAGTACTAATGAATACTAATGAAAATACTAATGAATACTAATGAAAACATTCGTATGCACACACCTGTGAGAATATTAAGCTTTTGAATTAACACCATTTTTGCCATCGTTAAAATACAGTCGCACGAATAGGTCGAGCAAAGTCGGCTACTGACTTTTCACAGAAGGCAGATTTATTCCCAGTAAGATAATCTGCTCTCTCATCATCCTCCTCTTCCTCATATATACTTCAGACACTGGTATAGTGCCATTAGATTAAGATTGAGCGAGAAATAAGGGGACTGTATTATTATTTGTTTTTTGCTTCATTTTCTACTCACTCTGGTCAAAATTGTTTACCTCCACTCTGATCACATACCCTGGTATTATACAGTAGAACAGTATTTCTGATTTTTCTCCAAGTACCACCAGAGGAAACTTGCTTACCACTGGTGGTACATGTACCACAGTTTGAGAACTATGGACTAATCCTATATATACAGTGTTGAAATGTGCAACTTCATAGTTGAAGCTTTGAAGGTAAATGCAAAAACACATCTTCAATCACTAGATGCGACACTGCAATGTTTAATAGTTTAAAAAGGTATAAACCAAATGTAAGGGTATGAATGAATTTTTATGTTAAACTAAGAGCAGGTAAAGAACACATGGTTACAAATACTGAAAATGGGGAGGATTCAAGGACCAGTAAAGGTCAGACTGCAGAGCAGTGTCTTTGACAGACAGACAGACATGGAGATGTTTCTGCCCTTTCAGTCTGAACTGTCTGCTGCTGCTGGGTTTTTATCAGATGAAGTACAATACCTCTGTCTGTCTCCCTCGGCTCTGACAACACAATTCTGCTGATTTTAACAGCCTCTACACACAGAAAGGACGGCTTTCTGTCGGAAAAGTCCATTCAAATAAGGACAAAAACTAAACCTACTACATGTGGAGGTCTTATTCTGCAAAAGGAGAAGGAAACATGGCACTGCAGAAACGCTCACAGGCTCAGTACGGCCCTAAATGTCTAACAGTGATCGAGATAATGGATTAACATGCAGACCGTGCTGAACCAGCCTGAGATGTGGAAGTTCATAAAGAAAATGATATAAAATCTACACCTGCTTAGGTTTATGGTATGTCAGGAATTTCATCTGCCAACTGCTTTCTCAGTTATGCAGCCTTTTTTTTTTTTTTTTTTACTGAAAGCAGAAATATGTCTACTGCTCATTCTCCTCAACCAAAGTCCACAGAGAAAATCTGTGGTTTTAGCTCACTGGGACACAGGAACAGCTGGTCTACTGCTGCCTTGTGTACAGAACAACACATTTGAACTAAGTGATGGAGGCAGCAGTGGATCAACAACTAAAATCAGCAAATTTCTCTATGGACTTTGGGGCATCGAGTGTGCAGTTTTCAAAAGGGATTTAAACATTGGCTTCCTGTTAGAAACGTTTGTTTAACAACATGATAACTTGGCGTACATATTATTAAAATACCATAAACTTTAGCAGACATAGATTTAATTAGGTAAGCCTCTGGTTAAATGTCCAGTATGAAAGATTTAAATGAAAATGATTTCCATTTGACAGAAATGGAATATAATATCCTGATCATTTGTAGGGTGCAATCACCTGGCTGTATAAATTGTTGTTGTCTTTTGCACAGAATGAGTAATTCGTAGTAGCATAAGAAGTGGCTCTTCTATCGGCGGTCGCCATGTTGGACTATTATGTTTATAATTTAAAAAAAAAAAACAAAACAAAAAAAAACAATTTTAATCATAAGTGAAGACTACCATTGCTTCTCCTAATGCACGGGAAAAGATATTCACCTGCAATATCCAACCTCACCAATAGATGTTACTAATTCCTACACACTGTACCTTTAAAAGGCTAAAATGTGTTATTCCTATATTCCTGTGAACCTCCATGTTACATACTAGTTCTTGGTGACATGGTCACACTGACAATGTGTCACGACCTCACACAACTGCACATAAAAACAAAAAACAGAAGTTAAAAAAGTAGACAATGGATGGATGGATGTTTAAGGCGGTGTCTTAAAAAGTGTGTTATTTCTGTGTTCCTGCTGCCTGTGAACCTCCATTTCTATACTACTTCTTGGCAATACCAACCACACTTCAAATAACATGAACTATCCGATAGAGTTAGCGTTATGGCTGAAGGAGAGTCTGCAGTGAACAGTCATGCTGGTACCAGTTGTGGATAAAATTATGGAAGTGAGAATGTCTGGAGAATACGTGCAAGACAGTATATGCGTCCGTCGTGTCAGAACACTGATCAAAGAGCGTGCTAATTGCGGCAGTAAACACATAAGCCTCTTTTACGCTTGATTTAAACATTGCACAGAAAAACACTTTTTTTTGGCATGATTAGAGGTCCAGTGTGGCCTAGAGGGACGTGGGTTTCTTTCCCCATGGGGGCTCTGCTACACACTCAGCTAAACACTTTTAGCTTCCATTCACAACCACAGAGCAATAAAAAACAAATTATCCAGCCAACCACAGAGCCATGGATGGAATTAGGCTGAAATCTCAATGGAAGAAAATTGAGCTGATTAAATTTTCACAGAGCTAATTTGCAATGAATCCCAGAGCTTTTTGCTGGCTGCATGAGAAGAAGTGATTTATAAAGTCTGTGAGTCTAATTAGAAGTTATGATGAGAGAGTGAGAGGCTGCTTCATTTTTACCAGGACACTTTGGAGAAGTTTCCAAAGAACTTGAGCTTTGTTGGAATTAATGAGGATAAGAGCGTGTATATATATAGTTTCATATTTTCTGTGTTCAGTCTTTCATGTATTTCTCTTTGACTATCATTAAAAATAAATCTCATTTTCACTTCCCACTTTCCTCAAGAAATAAATGAAAGAGCATTTTTCTCATGCTGGCAGTTGCTGTAGAAATAATAAGACATTATGCATTTCATCTTACTGTCTTTGCTGCATCTTTGGTCCTGTAGCGCCCTCTGCAGGTAACAGCTGGAGCTTCCACAGAACAGCCCACCCCAGAGACCCAGGAGTGCTGACTCTGACCCTGAGTCAAGACAAGACAAGAGGTTAGAGTGTTTCATTATGGAGCATGATGATGAAACACATGATGACTGAATGATTTGTCTCCCTGCAGTGATGATCCGCACACATGATATGGCAGATTTTTACACCGGATGCCCTTCCTGACGCAGCACATTGGGATCAATTTAGAGTGTCCAATTAACAATGAGAGATGGGGATTCGGCACCTTGCTCAGGGGTACCCCAGCCCTTGACCTGGTGGGGAATGGATCCAGCAACCTTCTGGTTACAAGCCAAGTTCCCTTTCAGCTTGGCCATGGGCTGATGCACCCAATATTAATACTCACTCACTCTCACTCATTTTCTACCACTTTATTCTCCACTGTCCAATATTAATAATTAAATTAAATAAATAAAAGACAATTATGTCATCAGATAAAAAATAAATACTAATAAATGATTTTGCATAAATAATGCATACATTTCCTAGATAGAGACAGTAGAGAGAAATATCAATATATAGGGATATGTTTAAGTTGTATATATATTAGACACTTAAACACAACTCAGATTTGTCCAATAAGGTAAAAGTAAAGAAAAAAATTAGTATAAACCCACTTCTAGAACTTTAACTCAGGGGCAAAAATCACTACTTAGTTATTAATACTGACTGATTACCAATGTGACCTGACACAAATGATAGATAACAATACCAATAACAATTGTTAGCTTGAGTTGATAGTTCAGGGTTTGTTTGTATTTTTTTGTTGTTGGTTTTTATAAAATATGTATAGAAGCCCGTTTCCACCACTTGAAAATAAAAATATAGAATAGCAAGATATGCTTATGATTATTATTCCATAATAATGATATACATTCTCATAATTATGACATCAAATCTATTTTATTTTCAACCGGCGTGCAAATAAAATGTGGCTGTACAAAGCAGTGACACATAAGGTCATGGCCCATTTTCCAATTGCACATAAAAAGAAAGTCTGAGTTGAAAATTGCATTTTCTCAAAATGTCTACAGTAAAAATGCTTGACACAAAGACAGCCAGGAATGAGAATGCACTTAAGGTTTTTTTTGTCATATTTAAAGGGAAAAGCAAACGCCTAAAACTTCTTCACAGGAGTGATGTGGAGGAGGCCGGTAGTACGAATCCATTTACAGCTGAATGTTTTGAGTTCAAATACTGTACCTGCGCAGCCGTTTGCTCAGCTGTTCCTACTAATAACACCCATGATGAGTTTAGTTAAAGCTGTACATTTTTACCTTAACAAAAATTCATCATAATTATTTACTGTTATACTGAGATGAGTGGTCACTCTATCAGTTCCACAATGTCAGTATTTTCCTACTTTGACTGTTTCTTCAGTCTCTGATCCTGGACGGATCATTAGGTCCGTGTGCACGTGCACAACACTTTACAGCACATAGTGTGTAACCAAGGAGGACGCCATGGCTGAGCCAACGAAAGCAAAGCAGGTACTTTACAACCAAGAAACAAAAAAGAGACTCTGGTCAAGCAAGAGGCAAAACTTAGTTAACCAAGGGAAGGTTTTTAGTGATAACGACATGTGCAGGATCAAACTAGCTTCAAAACAGACGCAAAGCTTGGCTTCTTCATTCTGGATTAGTAAGTACAAGCTAACTTTACTAGCCGGTTGATATGGGGCTTTGGCTGGAGAACTTGAACTTGGGTTTGGTACAAACTGGCGCCTAAACGCAGAGAAGTACCGCTGCTTCCTGTGCTATTCGCGGCTCTCAGTGGAAGAACAAGATTCATTTTGTGAAAAGACACCAGCTTGTTGTGTCTTCAGTTGACCTCACTTGAGTTTGGCTGTAAGTACTGTATGTATACAGGTTTGCTTTTCCTGTTGGATTTAGGTCAGCCAAGATTATTTAACTAATCTTATTTTTTAGATTGGTCTACTAAATGTTTCAATAATAGCAAATTAATAATGGCAAATTTGTTGACTGTAAAAAATATTTGCAAGTGTTGGCCATATTTGGATCATACCGTAGGAAGCAGAATCTCGCTGATTGCCTGGATAGAAGCAAAGCTTCTGAATGTTCTTTCATGTAATATTTCAGACTGTATACCACTATGTTTTAAACATATTTTCCAAGTACCATTTCCTACTGTAGAAACCATAAAGCAGTTTGTCTCAGAGTCCCATGGGTTTTTGAGGGGTTACAGGGTGTCCCAAGGAAAAGAGGGATCATTTATTTTTAACTATAATTCTACCCACTAATAACACAATGACAATCTGTGACTAATTAGGTTATCATACAGTAACAGCCAAATTTGTGTCATTTTAGTGTTTGCTTACTTTTGGAAAGACTTTGTATAGATTTATATTAGATTGGCATACTTTTATTTTTTCACATCAATAACAATAAAAAAAAAGGTTTATTTTTCAATGCCGCAAACCCTCAAACAAATATTGGTAAACAATTGTGATTGCTGGTACAAAGTAAGGGCATTTACATTTGCTGTATTAGCTTACTGTATTTGCTGGAGAAGTATAAATAAACAAAACAAAAGGTAACAAATGCTAGCACAACAATATAAAATATATTTTATTATTTACAATTACTTGCTATTAGAGTTTTTTTCTACATTAGCCTGAAGCCGCTTGGAATGACTACCCTGTTGGCTTCACCCAGGTGACCATGCCACATGTCTGCACTGCTGCTGTTTGAATCCATTGCTTTAATGCTGCCTTCATGTCAGCAAGGAGTTTCCCACATTGGAAATGTCACTGTCTGGGTCAGATGTTAAATAATTTAAAAAATTATTTTCTGATATTACTACGTGTTTAATTAGCGTGAAGTGCAAACTCGTTAACTTACTCATTAAATCCACGTAATCTTTCTAATGTCATTCATTCAGCATTGGAAATCACGTGAGGTCAGTGAACTCACCACACGAACTACCTTTCGAAGCCCTGAAGCCCCCGGTACCGGTGGATGACGCAGCATGTTCAACAAACACGTCATAAAGAACGCAGACATGCTGCATACCCACAGAAAGTTTAAGAAACTCAACTAAAACCTCATAAAGGCCATTCTTGTGATAACCAAACACAGTTAGTCAAACCAACAAGTAGAGAAAACACAGTTAAGGTGTAAGCCGAGAATCAGCGTGATACTGTAAACAGGGAAACAACATGTCTGCTGGAAAGCAGACACTCCACGGAGTCCATCGGTACTAGTTTTATCACTTTAGGACAAAGATTCACTGATCCAGCCATAAAATAGGTGCAAAACGACAGCTCACTTTCAAGAACAACGATCAGAAATATTGTCTTACCTTTGCTGTTTATCTAAAGCACGTGAATCCACCTGAACAAACCGAAGTATGCCACGTTGCATAGCGTCATTTGGTTGTTCTAACTGGAGGAGGGTGAATGTCCATATACTTTTGTCTACACGTGTTTGTGATTCTATTGGTTCAGAGGATTAAAAAAGAAGTGTCAATCACTAAGATTGACCAATAGAAGCCAGAGGTAGGGTCCTGTGTCAGGAAGTGTGTCAGAGTTGAGAGAGCAGATCCTCTAATGTCCACCAGATGTCAGCAATGTTACTGTTTTTTATTTAAACTTTCATTATTTACAATCTACACTGAATCTACTCCATTTTGAGACAAATATAATCCTTGTTGTATGGTTTTATTTGAATGGGGAATTAGAGGAACGCCAAGGCATCTGTTTATTAAAACCTCTAATTTTGCTCCGCTTAACTTCAGCAGCATCTGTCTTTGTACAGCTTATGTCCACACGTTGTTACATGATATTTACTATAAAATGCAATATTTTTTAAGGCAAGGAAGAAAATCTTTCCATCTGCATTTACTCTGACACAGTGGCATCTACAGTGACGCTTACGCTTCTGATGGAATCTCACAAGTATTATTCTTATGTTGATACCAAAATAATTCACATAGAGCTCGTAATTGAGCTAGAGATAAACGTTATTTATTTTGGGCATGTCATTTCCGAGCAGGGGCCTCAAAAATATGGTCAGAGTTAGTGATCGAAGTATGTGGCTATTAATGTCTTCTTCTTTTGGCTTCTCACTCTCGACGGTCGCCCTAATGGATTTGTATTATTATAAATTATTAATGTAAAAAATACAGAATATACTATTATATAAGCTGTACATATGCAAGCAGATCAAAGCCCATAAATAGTACTTTCCAAATGAAACATAAAAGGTTCAATTTTTAAGTTCAATATTTAATGTCACACCATAACATGAGCTCTTTAATAGTGCATTTTAGCATGCTGTCTTTTTATCAAAACAACTGCAGCAAACCCAGAGCCAGGACCATGGACATATACTTCCAACAAAGTGAGGGACATTTCAAACGTTTATATGCCTGTGCTATGTTTCAGAACATTATAAATGTAATTCTTAAGATGATGTCCAATTATATATTTAATATAATCGAATTGTAAACATTTTTTATCATTTGTATCAGGTACTGATACAACTGAAACTGATATGTTTCAGCTACTGAAAACTATCACTGTGATCAGCTGTTACAACCCCCGGGGTCATGGGTTCCTTTTTCCTTGTGTGTCTGGGTGGATCCTGAGAGCTGATTGGTCCTGCACAGGAGGTTCCATTATAAGGGGCCTGATCATCTCAGCTGCAGTGGGACTTACTTTGAATCATTCTCAGACAGACTGCCAGCAGGCGTTTGTGTACTTGTTTTTAATAAACCTTTAAAATGGTTCCTTTAGTGTGTTACTGCTGGTTTTGTTGGGACTTGGGAAGAGGCAGTCTATCAGGTTTACCCCTCGACCTGGTCTGTATGTTTTCTAAAATGACAAGACAATGTCTATGTGGATCACAATATGCACTATACATAGCAATGGACTGGAAAACGAGAAATTGTATCTTTTAGAGTTAGTTAATGTACATACTATGTACTTTAGATGAAACCCACAATGCATTTGGTGTTTTTTTGTTTTTTTTCTGGTTTGAGCGGTGGTTTGATGTCTGAGTGTTTCATTTTAGGAAGACGAAAGGTGACGCACAGGCCTTAGACGAACATGAAAGGTACTGTACCAAACTGTGAATTCTGGGTCCTGTACACCCCCTGTCCTGTACAAAAGCTTTATTAAAAGTACATAAACATTGCATTATTAATATAATATTTCTATAAAGGAAGAGACAACGAGCTCATCCAACCTAACAGAGGGAACTTAGCAATATCCATTGATTAAGTACAATGTCACTACTTTATCTCCAGTGTTCAAGCTTTCAGGATGCTATGAATGTTTTTCCATCATCCAACACATAATCTTGAAAATTAAATGTTTGTTTCACTTGCCAAGCTCTCTTTTAGAGACCAAAGTGATATTTCAAGACAGAGATGGTGCATTTTTGACCCTGTCTCAATTGTGCTCTGGCTTCAGAGCAAATGGAGGAACGGGGCACTTTTGGAGAAAATTTCACTTCATGTGGGTTGACAGTAAGATTAAACAGACATATGATTTTAATGTGTTGCAAATTGAAGTAACTTTTAAGTTATTCCACAGTGGGTTACAATATCACACAAAAAAAGTTAATTCATTATGAATAAAGTCTGCAGTGTTATAAATGAAGCAAACTTCCCAAATTCCGAGTTGTCCTGAACATATCACGGTGACGTATAGAATGTAGGCGGAGCTGTTGTATTTGGATGTGGGCGGAGTTAGATGTTGGATGTCCTACGTGTGGCAGACATACAGGAACAGCTGAACACCATAACAAATCATGACAAATCTCACTCATTCACTCATTTTCTACCGCTTTATCCACTCAGGGTATCATGACAAATCTATAATATCAAAACATTTCCAAATCCCTGAAAGTATTTAAGTTACAAAACTGTTTTATTGGCAGCACAAATGAAAGAAAACCTGTTTTCTGCTTGTGATGTAGTTGAGAATTTCTTCCAAATCCATAAATATAGATTTCTTTTCCTTCCAAGGGGAAAAAATAATATTGAATTTCTGGTAAATAATCTCATTATAGTAACAAAATATTACATACACCAGTATCAGCCCCCTACGTAGTTTAAATGACATAATTTCTTTAACATTTGAGGCATTTACCGTTTCAACTGACCTGTTTAAATGTAAAGTTGCAAGTATGTCACTGTTGTTTTGTGTTTTATATTGTTCGTTTTTTTAAAAAAAAAGATAACGCAGTGATACAACCTGTAATAAAATATTCAAAAAAAACAAAAAAAACTTGTGCATGTTTTCACAAACATATTTTCTTTTTAAGCTGTGTAGATCTGAATGTAGACTACTGAAGCCAGGGATCAAACCCTCAACCTGGGGTTTGAAGTTCAACCCACTATACCCACTGAGCACAGCAACAAGTCCAAATCTACAACGGTTGAACTTGAATGCCCTGTGATTTTAAATGCCTTTTTTGTTATTTTAATTTGAGAAAAAACAGTCACACAAAAAGAAACAAGTGACTTGGTTTAGTCCAAATCAGAAAAAGGACACATAATTAAAAAAGGGAGACGAAATAAAGAAAACTATGAGAATATTGTTGCTGTTACTATATCCATTATTACTGTAGTTTGCAGTACTGCAGAGGTGAAAGTGTGCTTTCATATGACAATGTCAAAACAAGAAAACAAAACTTAATTTGTTTCTTTTATTTCCTACCAAGACAAAAAAAAAAACACAAAACATGTAGAGAATAAGTTAAGGCAAAGTTCCGTGGTACTAAGAAGTGTCGGTCATTTGAAAATGTAAAACGTAAGCGTCACCATGATCAGATATTTCATGTCATCTCTCAAAGGCAATGCTTACAGGGATGTGCTGTTTTTTTTGTTTTTTTTTATCACAGTTTACTACAATGAGCATCAACTGCAAACTAACAATAAACGTGTTTGTCTGTATCAGACGTGGACACAGGATTTAAAAATGATCACGCCGCATTATAGCTGCAATTCCAGTCATTAAGTGACAGCAAAAATTGCTGGACATCAAATGTGTTATTCTGTACATTTAGAGACGTAGCCCGACAGGAAGTTGACATACAGTAAGTTGTCAGGAAACAACAAAATTAAAATATAAGGCTTTAGTGATTCCATAATGGTGTGACAAAGTAACAAGCAAAATGATGCATTAATGTTGGTAGCTCATCAAAGGACAAAAACATGCACATGTCAACTGATGCGTTAATAACCCAAACCCATATATATATATATATATATATATAATTAAAACTAGTTTTTTAATACTCAAAAATTAAGATATTTACATTTTGATGGTAAGACATTTATGCATTTCATTAAACAAACAAGCACATACTTTCAACTGACTTGTTATAAAGTGGCCAGCCACTTTATTAGGTACACCTGTTCAACTGCTTGTTAACACAAAAGTCTAATCAGCCAGTCGCATGGCAGCAACTCTGTGCATTCAGGCATGTAGACCTGGTGAAGACAAGCCGCTGAAGTGCAAACTGAGCATCAGAATGAGGAAGAAAAGGTGATATAAGTGGCTTTGAATGTTGTGGACGACATTGACGGTAAACGGTGTGAAAAACAGCAAGTATCCAGTGAGCAGCAGTTCACTCTGGGAGGAAAATATCTAGCGGATGCCAGAGGTCAGGGGAAAATCACCAGACTCAAATGAAATGACAGAAAGGCAACAGTTAGGTTAAGTCGAAGAACACACATGTCAAACCTTAAAGCAAATGAGCCAGAGCAGTACAGACTGAACACTGGGGGTGTCACTTCTGACACTTCATTAGGTGAACCTGTGTACCTAATAAAGCGGCTGGAGAGTCTATAACAATCCCAACCTGAGGGTTAGAGCGAAGGATTCCTAACAAAACAATACCATAAGCAAGACTCTCTAACAGCAACAAAAGTGAGCCAGCATTCACGACGCCAGTGAAGTTCAACTAAATGGAATGCAGCCATAGTGGTATATGTTTGACAGCCTGTTGACCATGAGAGAGGACTGTAAAGGCAAAACTAGCAGCAACACATCGCACAGACAGGCGTTAACCTAAACTGATGAGAGGGCTCTTAAAAATAAATCATTTTATTCTTGAAAATAATAATAATAATAATGTCATTAAATAAGTGGCAACAGAAAAGACAGGACATTAAAGGCTCTATTATCATTTTGGATAAAAATTAAGTAGTTACACAACTGTAGAACATAAGAGGAAGAGGAAAAAAACAACAGGGAGTTATGCAAAGCTTTTGTTAGCTGTGTATGTAAGCCACATGTTTAACTTTGAAATAGTTTATATGTCGGTAAAATGGCACCTTTAAAAACAGCTTTTACCCATTTCTGTTCATTATCCAGGCCAAGGATGGCTCCTTACCTTTGCCATGTCTGACAGGGATACCAATATTATAACCTTGATAGTGATAATTAGCTGTTAATAAACACATTCTTTTCATCGTGGGAAAAGACATTGGCATTTCAAGAAAATGCACTGCATTTCTTTCCATCCTCTGCCATGAATAATGTCATTAGGTCACTTGTTTTGACACAGCTGGAGTTCTGTCCAGTCAACAACTTCAAACTGAAGAGAACAGAACAGTCTGATTCTACTGGATTCATTAACAAATACACTGTTTGCTCTGTTTGTGTTGGGTAGTGTTTGAGCTAAAGGCATAAATAAACATGATTTGACTGGCTAGTGCCTGTGGATATGATGTGGTTTGATTGGCCAATTCCCACTCTGTCATTGAAGAGTTCAAGCAACATGAGCATAGCATAGCAAAGAAACCAGGGTTGCAAAGGGGAAGAGCATTCCCAGTCATTTTACAGTAGATTTCCAGAAAACTTTCTATGGGACCTTTACTTCTGGAATTTTGGATATATACATATTCCAAATTGGAAATTTGCCACAGGAATTATGGGAATTAATGAGCATTAACTGGAAATGTTGGACAACTTAAGTCAACTGTTTCACTTACAAATATAATCATTTTTCACATATTCCTGCTATTTCCCATGGAAAGTCTCCAGTTTTGAATATTGCAAGAGTTTTGCAACCCTAAAAGCGACAGATTCACAAAGCAGTTTGGCAAGAGCTGACGCTGCTCCATTCAAAGTGGGGGTTACAGTGATAATAAAGATTAGCTCACTGGTAAAAAAGAAAAAGAATAAATTAAAAAAGGATGTTTCCTCTCTGAACTCGGTGCAGATCTGTGTGACCGACATGAGTAAACACGGCCCTGTTTGCAGCTAAGACAGCTTCTCTTATGAGGTTATTGTCTCTTATAATGCATACTATGTCTTTGATGATTAAGTTAAGAGTATTTTGGAAGGAAAGCCTTTGGGATAATGAATAATATCACAATTCTATCTATAGAGTGCAGTGTAGCCGTGCAGTGAGGTCATTCAGGCCTGTTGCGTCTTCTGAGGCCAGATGCAGGCAACACCTCAGTGTTTGGCTCAGAAGAGTCTTCAAGTGAAGGCATGAGCTCACAGTCCTCCTCGTCCTCCTCCTCCTCTTCGTCTTCGTCTTCTTCTGATGCAGACTCTTTCTCCACGTCCTCCTCAGAATGCTCTGGTGGTTCCAGTTCTTTCATGTCCTCACCTTCTGCTGCAGCTTCACCTGCAGCCTCTGACTCGTTCTTACTGACTTTCTCTGGAGCCTCAGCTGCTCCTGAGACCTCGTTGTCCGCTGTTGTGAAGTCATTGGCCCCGAGGGACTCAATCAGGTGGTCCAGGTTACGCTCGCAGGACGCCTCTGAAAAAGTTGAAAAAGTGATATTAACTAGGGATGCACAATATTGTTGTCAGAGTATCGGTTTCAGCTGATACTGGCTTGAAAAACTATTATCAGATATGAGCAAAAATGGCAATGGACATGGAAAAACTTCCTCGACTTCCATGTTTGTGCTCTCTCTAACTTGTTTTTGTTTATTCATTTTGTACAATCAAGAAAACTTATACAGTTGCAATCAAAAAACAAATCAAACAAGAACAATTTAAATTGCTCAATGCCGTCTCAATATTATTCAACCACTTCTTAAAGACAAGCATCTTTAGACTAGAGCACCCTTTGCTGTTATGACCTGCTGCAAATGTGATGCATTGTCAGACACCAGTTTCTGGCAGCGTTCCTGAGGAGTCTTAGTCCATTCGTCATGTGCAAAGGCCTCCAGTTCACTAGTATTCATCAATGTTTTCTGTCCGTAAGTTATGTCCAAACTTGTTGTTTTCCTCACTTTTGACCAAGCCTTAGTGGACTTTGAGGGATGCTTGGGATCACTGTCCTGTTGGAAGGTCCAATGATGCCCAAGCTTCGCCCTCCTCACAGACAGCACGATATTTTCTCCCAGGATTTCCTGATACTTAATTGTATCCATCTTTACCCTCCACACACTGAAGGTTTCCAGTGCCAGAAGAAGTGAAGCAGCTCCAGAGCATCTCTGTTCCACCACCATGCTTCACCGTAGGCAGGGTGTTCTTTTCTGCATGTGCTTCATTCTTCCTCCTCCAGACATACCACTGATCCATAGGCCCGAAAAGTTCCGGTTTTTTATACTTATTTATAAAGTTTTGAGCAAATTGGAGCAGACTTTTCTTGTACTTTTGAGAAACTTTTCGACTTTAGTACGTGCCTTACTGTGGAAGACCGAAACCTCAGTGCCTGCTGCCACCAAGTCCTGCTGTGCAGGTCTTCTGCAGTCAGTTTTTCACCACCTGCCTCCTCAGGACTCTGGTAGCAGGTGTTGATAGCTTCCTCTTTCTGCCACATCCAGGTAGAGTAGCCGCTGTTCCTTTAACTTTAAACATGCAAACTGTGATTCTAACTGTATCTCTAAGAACATTCAGAACTTTTCCGTGCCTTTTCTATCTTTCTGGACCCTTTTCCTTCTTTGTCCAAGGCAATGATCTCCTCTCTGAACCTTTTGGACAATTCTCTTGACTTGGCCATATTTCTAACATGCAATCAAACGTTACCGACAACAATCCAGATATTTGAGGTGATCTGTCTCAAACACACCCGATGCAACGAATGAAGCCCTTGAGACAACGCATGGTTTGCAAATGTGAGTTCTTATGAGGAATTATTCAGGGGGGTGAATAATTTTGAAACCGCAGTAGTTCTGGTTTGTGGACAGAAAGATTTTTAAGAACATAATTTTCATTCAACATCCAACACTTTCTGACATTTTATGGACCAAACAACTGTGATCATTATCGTTATTATTATGTATTGTTTATCACAGCATTGATGTATCATGACATCATAAGAAAGCATATTTATAAAAGAACTAATAGTGTGTATGATACCAAGAAGAGAACAATAAAAGTGCAGTGTACAAACATTTGTTATCCTGCTGTCACCTGTAACATAAATCAGCTGAACAAACCACATGCAAAACATGTCCGTCCAGACGCACTAAAAACGTGTCAAAGCCTTCAGTGAACACTAGTGTTGTGGCCGTGTTCTGATCTTCTTGCAAATAAAGTGTAAACGTGAATGCAAATCGGTTTTCTACAGATGTGGATCAGTGTAGCAGCTCGAGTTACATTTTCAAAAGGTGGTTCACCAGAACACGAGCTGCAACACTGATGATGCACAGACACGCACTCTCACTGAAAACATGGCTGCCAGTGGGGACACACAAGAGCCCCTTTAACACCAACATTTCCAGGAACTTGTATTACCAAGAATGTATTTACCCGGGTCAAAACATTTCTGGTAATCTGTGTGGTTTGTGTTTCCACTGCACCTCAAAATTCTTGAGTGTTGTTGATGAAGTACAGTCAAAACATCTAACATGGCGACAGATTGCTTTTCATATTACAAATCAATTACAAGATGTGTGGAGGGGGATTGCGTCAGTGAGACGGCGGGAGTGTAAATCAAGCTTCAAAACAGTTCTCACCGACATTGAGACAACAGCAGCAGCATGTGCGCGTGCGAGTGCGTGTTCTGGTCACAGACAGACAGTAGGCCCTTTTCCACCATAGGAACTTTTCTCATTTACCCAGGTAAAAACCTTGGCACGTTTCCACTGAAATTGACTTGGTAAATATTACCCTAGTAAACCCTAGTACCCTAGTACCTACTCATGACTGGGGACTTTTCAGGTTAGCAGGAACTTTGGAGGAGTGGGGCTTCGTGGAACACATTATGCAGCTGTTTCCGTGTTGGAAAAAGTAGCGATTTTGTTAATATACTTAGCAAGTACTCAGACCCTCCAGTGACCCTTTAAAAAAAAAGTGACTAGTGACAAATCTAGTGTCTTTTTCTTGTGTTTCGAGACTTTTGGAGACACTGATGTGAAAGCATGTATCATTTAAAAGGTCTTTGCACCCTGGACAGAACGAAGGAGCTAATGCGCATCAAGCACGATGCAAAGAAACTAATTAATTATGAGGAGGAGGAGGACAGTCATATCACTGTCTGTGAGCAGAGCGGGTTTCTCACACGCACACGTACGCGCTGCTGCTTCTGCTGTCGTCTCTAGCTGATGCAGCTCACAGTGATAATAATAATAATACATTTTATTTCATATGCGCCTTTCTGTCACCCAAGGACACCTTACAAATAATACAACAGCAGATAAATAACAACAGTAATAACAGTAAAAACTATTTTGAAGCTTGATTTTCACTCCCACCATCTCACCGAAGCACTTTTACAAACCCCCTCCACACAACTGTAATTCTTTTATACTGTATCTTGTTTATTAACAAGAAACGGGTTTTGAGGAAACAGACACAATCACGCGATCCACCGGCGTGTTAAATGTTTTGGCTGTACGTCATCAACAACACACAAGAACTTTGAGGTGTGGTGGAAACACCCAGGTAACTAAGTTCCTGGCACTTAATCTTACCTTTATAGGGACTTTTCTGACTGTAAACTGAAGGTTGCCGAGACAAAGACCACTAAGAAATTATCAATATTAGCACACAGGAGGCGTGGGTTCTCACCGGGTTCTCCGGCTTCCTCCCACAGTCCAAAAACATGCAGATTTGGGGATTAGGTTAATTGGACACTCTAAATTGCCCGTAGGTGTGAATGTGAGAGTGAATGGTTGTCTGTCTCTATGTGGCCCTGTGATGGAATGGCGACCTGTCCAGGGTGTGACCCTGCCTCTCACCCTATGTCAGCTGGAGGTAGGCACCAGCGCCCCCCGCGACCCTTAGTGGATACAGCGGTAGAAAATGAGTGAGTGAGTGAGCACAGTTATTAATCCACTGCTATCTTCATCAGTAAGTTCAAATGTGTTATTTTGTGACTTTAGTATTACTTGTAAAAACAACTTTCATTCAGATTAACCTAAGTGACACAAACTTGCCAAATGAGGCAGCAGTAGACCAGCAGCTCCTGTGTCCCTGCGAGCCAAAACCTTTTCTTCCCTACAGACTTTGGTGCAGGAGAGTAAAAAAGTAGTAAACATTTGCCTCAAGTCAGAAAAAAATGTTTAACTGCATGATTAAGCAAAAAGCATATTACTGAAATATTACTGACTCTAGCAGATGTACATTTTATTGAGTGAGTCTTGTGTGTTGTTAAGTGGCTAAAAGCAGTTTTTCCTCACTGGCAGCCATGTTTTCAGAGAGGTCACTCATCTGGCTCTCAGCATAGCCCAGCAAAGGTGGCCTGCAGGCGGTGAGCAGAGCTGAGAAAGCACTGAGCAGATTATTTGTTTAAAAACAGTCAAAGAGAAGTGATGAGCTAACCGTTGAGCCTCAGGGGTGGACAGTCCATTCCTCTCTTCTTCATCAGGTAGCGGATGGTTTGAAGCTGAGACATGATCTCGTTTTTCTGCTCCTGCGCTACTGACTTCACACTGCACAGCATCGACAGGTGAAAAGTGTTACAGATTATCGACTTTTTGGTACAAAAAACAAAACAAAAAAAAAAACCACTCGTGCTCACAGGTGAACTTGTTTTCTGAGTAGCTTTAATAATTGTAGAAGTCAGTGACTTCTGTTGAACTAAGGTTTACTGTAGGGCCTGTAGAGTCAGTGTAATCCATCTAACTCCCTGTTTGTGACAACACACAACATCATAATATTGACAATTTAATTTAAAATAAACTAGGTTTTGAACATATTCATTTGTATTCTGAGTGGGAAGTTTATTAAGGTCTTTTCTGATGGGCTTTTTTTTTTTTTAATTTATTCACCTGATTGGCAGTTTAGAAAAGCTGCTATGTAGAAAAGCTACTTAAAGCTCCAGGATGTAACGTTAAACTTTTTTGTTGTTGTTGTTGTTATTCTGCCAGTGTTTGGTCTTCCTGAACAGAACCTATGTAACATTATTTTTATGCTGCATCCATTCATTCATCTTCTGCTGCTTATCCGAGGTCAGGTCACGGGGGCAGCAGCATAAGCAAAGAAGACCTCCTTTTCTTTAGCAATTCTATCACACCTTACTGAGGGAGTGCTTGTGTGTTTACAGCAGCAGCACAGGGATGGGTGGAGACAAGAAGAGTTTATCCCATCAAACTGCCTAAAAATGGGCTTAGAGCAGGAGAATTCACTTATTTGTGTTTTCATTCATACTCCAACCTCATCTCGGTATACTAGCGCAATGCTGCAATGTTCTATACTTAAAACACATCACTTCTGTGCAGCAACAGTGTGTCGCTTGGCGACATTGCTATTCTGAGAAACACAGAGAGAATCAGTGAAACTTGTTTGAGTCCCGTGGATGTTTGTTTATATATTTGAAGCACTGTAGAGCTCTGGTAGCAGATGTCACACAACCAAGGTAACGCCCTCCGACAGGAAACCATAGACTACTAAATAACTTTAATAACTACTAAATCACTAATAGTTAAATACCTAAACCCGCCTGCCTCCCTGCCATTTATCTGCTCATAACGTTCTCAACCACAGACACAAATATGAAACACCTAGTGTGAGGACAAGGTGTGGGGTGTAGACCTGCACACGTGAAACCTGAAACCATTGGTCACTCACCAGTTAGTGAGCGGGTCCAGCTGTGTGAGGATAGAATTGAGCATCTTTTCAGTCTGTGCCAGCCTTTGTTCCAGCTCATTCAACTGGTTTTCTGCATAATAAAAAGCAAACAAGTGGACATAATGCTTTATCTGGACTTTTCATGGTGATCAAATAAGCATGAGCAGAAAACCAAACAGACAGACGTACGCAAATAAAGATCCCAGACCACCTGTTACGCACCTGCCTCCACTGACTTTTTGGCCCCTTTTGCAAATTTGTCTCTCTGTGCCTGGTCATCAGCAGACTTGATCTGTCAGTGGAAAAGAATTCAGTCAAACACATTTACCATTTCAAGTTATCATTTCTCTTCATGTAAACAGAATGGATGCATCTAATTAGTTATGAGTCCAGGGAGAGAAGAGCTAGCTGAGTCATTTGAGAGCCATTTCCTGGTTTGTGGAGTTCTCCATCACAGAAATACCAAACCAACATTAACCCTGATCTCTTTTCTCTCCTTGTCTGAAGCCCTTTTTAGTTTAGCATTGAGCTTTGTGAAAATAATCTGAAGAGTCACAGTCATCTGAAAATTCTGAACTACTTCCTGCCATGATCTGATGGCTTGTTACTAAATGTGGCTATTGCTCTGTTCACAAGGAACTTTCAAGTGTCGCTTTCAAAAATGTGCTTGTCTTGTGAAGAAAGTATACCACCCCATTTGAACGCAGCATTTTTATAAAGAGGGACTAATATTTACTGTGATACACAGATGAAATTTACAGACTGGCTTCTTAAAGAGAAGCTCGATGAAAAAAAAAAGTGTCTCCACGGAGTGGAACAGTTACGTTTTGGTAGGATGCAGTGCATATTTGTTTGTATTTCCATTAGGAATAGTATCAAAATCAGCGTCAACCGCTCCATTTTCCGGCACCCTTCCCTTGGGGTAAAATAGTAAAAATACAGTATGGTTGGGTGAATCTAGACCCGCAACAGTCAGCTGATTGGGCAACAGAAAAATGTCACTCGCTTGGTCAATAAATAATCCCATGTAAATCGAGGCAAACGCCAGTACGGTACCAAACCGCATCATAATGGAAACACAGCATTAGTCCTAAAGGTACTGGACAGGTTGCCAGTCCATCACAGGGCCACATAAAGACAGACAACCATTCACACCTATGAATTGGTCTGATCTTTCTGAAGTATCAGAAAATAACGTCATGTAGTGGACTGTTTATTTCTTCTTTATGGGAGAGTATTTGTTACACAGTTGGAAAATAATGTCTGAAATAGTTGGAAACTAACACAAGTGTGTTATTAAAAACATCATAATTGAAAAGGTCTAAAATGATTTTATTAGACTGTGTTAGAGTTTGTCATCAATATTGGACACAAAAAGTGGTCTCATGCCATCTCTATTCTAAATCCAACTGGAAGCTAATCATTATGAATTTTGTGGCCAACTGCAAGTCTCAGTCCTTAAAGGCAAATTAAAAAAAAGTTGTATCTCCGTCTTTCTCCTTTTGGGGGAAAAGGTTTCAAAATCTAACCCTCACCCATCTTCCAAAAGGATTCCTTGTAGAAAACCTTTGCTCATCAAAATTTAGAATGGGGTGGTAGTAGCATGGCACCCTATAGCATATATAATTATATAATTCCTGTTACAAAAACAGACACTTAAAAAGTTATGAGAGAAGACGTTTCTCCTTTACAAAACCCCTGAAGGCAAATGGAAAAAAAAGGTTTTTCCTCATTTAAAAAAACTTCCATCCCTAGCAACCCATGAAAGGACACAAGAGGAAATTACATCGTCCACTAGTGGCGAGTTAGTGGCAGCGCACTGTTGCATGGGACACAATTCCAACATGCACCTCAAACATGAGAAATTGCAAGGCTCCGAGCTACACTGGCTGCAGCTTTAATCAATATTTGTTTCCTAACATCTTGTGAGACAGTAGGTTACATATTGGACCTTCACGTGGGGTCATAAGCTGAAGAATTTCTCTTTGAGTACATCCCTCTGCTCATCATAGAGAGTCTGTTTCTCCATCTCACCTTCAGAAACTTGTAGGCTGCAAACACCCCGACTCCAATGGCGTACAGTGGCATCAGCGTGAACACGTAGCCCTTGTTGTTGTTGGATTTGAACTTGTCATTCTTCAGCTCTTGCTCCATCAGCTTCTTCATCTGCTGCATGTTCTCGGGGGTCTGAGGAGAGCCAGGACCACTGATGGGCTGACTTCTGAGCCCACCTGGGCCAGGACCTGCTGCAGGAGAAGAAAATGACTGATGTCCTCTTTCAATTTAATCAAGTCAATCCGGTCATGTTAGCTTTTGCATCCAAGATTTATTTATTTAAGTATTTAAAAAACATATTCCTTATTAATTTTTCATATCATGTTGAACTAACAGACTACAGTCGAGTCAGCTAAAATGACATTTGTCCCTATGACAGCCTCCAGCTAACTGAAAAGTAATGTACATATCAGCAACTTGTGACACATCATTTGATATTCTCCATTATTTTTTTTAAAGTTTTTGAAGTATTACACATTGTCAGTGCTCACAAGGAACCAGCCTGAGAAAATATGGCTGCCAGTGGGGACAAGGACAGCCTAATAAAAGTCAGGCAAGCATATATTTGCAGCTTTATCACTTAAAAAGCCTCTTCCAACTGAAAAGTAAAGTTTTCCTGTCATTTTGTAAAATGTTCACTCACTGCACCAAATTCCATACAAAAAAACAGTGCTTTTACATCACAGCACACAGGGATTTTTTTTTTTGACCTATTGCTGCCATCAGTGAGTTCTGCGAGTTCACTATCATTGTGTGAGTTTAATGTTTGAAAGCCCTCATTCAGATTTACCTCAGTGACACAAACTTACCCACGAGGCAGCAGTACAACAACAAATCCTGTGTAATAACTAGATAAAAATGTAGATTTTCCTCAATGGACTTTGGTGCAAGAGAATGAGCACTTCACAAACTAAAGTTTTCAGGATTAAAATTGTTCAGCTTCTCTATGGACTGTGAGGAGAGTGAACACTTTACAAACTCAAGTTCAGATGAGGCTGCCTAAAGGCAATCTTATAACTTTTATGATGACATTTTGATAAATGGCTAAAATCTGTTTTTACTTCGTGTGTAGCCAGGATTGAAGTCAGTCCATTCCACCACACAAAGAGAACAATTTAACATCTGAAGGCAACGGGTTTTTGTACAAAGAGACACATAAAAGGACAATTCACTGGTCTCTATAACTCCCACTCTGGAGCAAAAACTCAATCTTCAATTATCTTGTACTTTAATTATCTGGTTATTATCAATAAATAGGCTAATTTGTTTGCAACAACCTTTTAAACACATCGACAGCCCTAACATCCTTCGTTAGGAAAATAACCCACTCAAAAGGTGGACAAAAGTGAAACCTTTAACATTTCATGAGTGACTTTAAAATGTAGTCAACTAGACAACATACTAGACAGCATTAGCTCCAGTGGGCAAATTCAAAGTGCGTGCAAACATCTCGCACACACTGTAGTGTATATGACATGCGAGGATGGGAAGACGTAGGAACCATGTTGGAGTGACTACATTTTCCCCCCTACCACTGAAGAAAGTAAGGAAGTGGCCCTAAATCGCCTCCTACCAACCTTTTCTAGAGTACCGAGGGTCCATCCGAGTGTCCTTCGCCCCGGCGCCGCCGCCGACACCGAACATCCTCGGCAGAACGACAAACGTGAAGAGCACGGCCGTGAAAGCCAGGGCGACCTGCTGTGATGTTGACAAAACCATCCCGTCGCGACAGCCACGACACAAAACAGCGGCCAGAAATGACCGGAGAGCCGCTAAAAGACACGGGAGAAGAGAAGGGAGCCCGGGCGAGAGCGTCGAGCTGTTAGGCGACTGAGGAGTGAAAATGAAGTGACATTTGACGTGGAAAAACAGCCTGTTCGGCCCTAACAACGACAGCTCCGCTGCTCTACTCCGCTAATAAGCAGGGCATCACTTCCGCTTAAGACCTTTCACAATAAAAGCGCTCATGGCGTAATAATGATGTTTTGTTTTATCTTTAACCGAGCAAATTAATTATACTGTATCTAATGATCTTATATTTATCATGTTCTATACATTTCGCAACCAATGAACGCCCGTAATAAACCCTATACACTATTTAAACAGTTCTTAATATATTAGTTAAGTAACCATTAGAAGACAATATTCTATATGATATTTATACATTATCTGTCAAAAGTTTGGACACCTTGTGGCTGTGCAGTGAAAACCATTTCAGGTGACTACATCATGACGCTCATTGAGAGAAGGCCAAGGGTTTGCAGCGCCGTCAACAAAGCAGAGGGCGGCTACTTTGAGGAATCTAAAATGTAAAACACATTAAGAGTTGTTTCACATGTTTATTTATTTCCATATTTAATTCCATATGTGAAGGTGTGTCCAAAGCTTTGACTGGTGGTGTACATATTTGAATAAAATATTCCGAAATTTGCATTACTTTACCATATTTACAAAAATGTACATTAAAGGTCCAGTGGGTAACATTTAGGAGGGTTTAATGGCAGAAATTGAACATTTTATCCATATCTGTATGAGTGTAGCACTAAAAAAAAATAGTTTGATAAATAATAGTTTACATTTAATAAATATTGGAACTCAGAACTGTATTGCAGTTGAGAGGTCGGGAAAAGGAAATGTATCTTGGGGTAGCCATTGTTAGCAATACCATTCAATAACAACACTCTACATGGTATTTTGTTGACACAAATAGCATAGCAACATTTAGTGATTAAATGAAACACTACTATGTGTATGACTGATTTAATGTGGAAACAAATATGACAGAAATCCGAGTTCAGGAGGTGTTCCTGTATAAAGAACGCCCCATGACCTCGCAATTTCCAGTTCGGACTACAAATGGAACACGCCATGAAGTGTTATGTAACCTGCAGGCAAGGGCCTAGCTTTACAGAGGCCGCCATCTTGTGCTATCATGTCTCTGTGGTTGCCAACTCTCATGCAATTTCTCCCAGCGGGAAAAAAAAAAGAAAGAAAGCAGTTTATCTGGCCCATCTAGGCGTTAATCCTGATGAATTATGCCATGTTCTCGGCTGAACTGACACGAAGATTATAGAAGCGGTGCTTGTTCTGTAATGTTCGGTAATATACGGTTCAGGAAGAGAAACTCTTATTTTGAAATGCTCATTCGGCTATACGGGAAGAAGCAGCAGTACATCCCTAGCTTTATGCTTGTTGTGGTACGTGCAGCCAGCATGGATTAAATGTCTCGTGTGTGCAGTACAGGAGACAATTTCAGGCGGCCACGCTTTTTTTTCTTAACAGCGCCACCTAACAACAGGAAGTGGTTGTTTAGAAACTACAGCATTTTTTTTTTTTTTTTTGCATTATTCCACCCAATCACCATCTTAAGCCAATTACTTCATTTTGATGGATAACAGCCAAATACTCTGTTATACTCTACTGCTTACATTTATACTTTAAAGGTTTATTTCAACCAAATACAAATAAATAAATTCAATGAATGTGGCCAGATTTTTCTTGTAACAAGCATAATTCGCTCATTTTCAGGCAACGTAAAAAATTATAGACTTGATCTCAACTTGATCTCAACTTCTGAGACCCTTTGATTTTGAAGTGCTCCATGAGAAGAAGACACCACCACTTCTGTATTAAAGGCATTTCAGTCTAAAAGAAATAAAAAAGTGATGAAGTAGTTCACAATGTGTCTTTTCTCTTTCAGATGAATAGAATGATGCAGCCCAATTGAGAAAAATATTACAAACTGACCTCCTGGAATTCAAATCCCACACTTGTTACAATGGAAAGAGCGTAAAGTAACAGAAATAATGTAAACAAAGCATTGTCATTACAATTTTGACTGAAGCTGGCATATACTTAAACAAAAAAAACAGACACCTTAGCATGAGAATAAAAGGTCATTTCCACAGTTCTGGTTTGGTAATCCCTACAAATTAACAAAAGAAGATATCAGATACGTGAGTGGCTCTTATACAAAGTGGCAAGTGCAGACAATAAGAATAATCTTTTTCAGAATAGATTAATATGCTTTTTTTTTGCTCACAATAATGTCATGCCCAGTCATCTCAGTCCAGCTCCCAGGCTCAATTTGCTGAGCAATATCCCTTTAGAAAATGAAAGAAAAATAGCAAAAAATAATAAATAATAATAAATAATAAATAAAATAATGAATAATGTAACCATTATAGTTCTTAAGCACTGGTACACATGTATCGACAGTGGCTGTCGTGTGTACTGTACGTGTCGAAAAAGGATACATTTGGAGCAGCAGCATTTACAGATGTTTAAAATTAAGATCATAGATTGGATCATATAGATCAGAAAAAAACAATAATAATAGTTATTGTAACAGTAACAGATAAAAGTGACAAATAAGGATTTTCTTTATCACTGTTTCAACAAATCACCAACTGTGGTTTGGTCAATATAAAAACTCAACTCATTAAATTAACGCTGCATAAAGTAATACCTTTTTTTAATCGATTTCTGGCTCTTTTGAATTAAAACGAGGAAAAACATTGTCCTAATTAACTTCAAATTCAGTGTTACACTCACATCCGGAGTCCTGTCGTCAACCCAGTCCAACTGGTGCCGCCTGAAACTCCTGTCTCCAGTACTGCAAACACCAGCAGTTCAGAGAGCTTATGCACATAAAGGCCAAGACAGAACACGTTTCTTTACCACTTCCTGTTGGTATTTTTCCCCATGTCCGTTTTCTGCTGAACCCAATGGTGGGAAAAGGCCTTGAATGTCTCACTGACTAATCTTGTGTCACTTTTGACTTAATATAACCAACGAAATGCAACTTTAGAATGCAACAATTATTCAAAACATAACATTTTTATTCAAAACAAACTATAGGCACATAGGCGGTGGACGCAGCTAAGCCCAGACTTGGTGCTTTGTTGGTCACTCAGCTGAATGATCAGCTCAGGTTTACTTGTGAAGTCCCTGCAAGTCAGGATGTACGCTATGAATCTTAATCAGTTTAGGTATCGTACATCACCAGCCGCCCACCCCAAAGTCAGACAGAATACAGAAAATCGCGTCATCTTCTTCTTTTATCTCCTGCATTTTGCTTTTACCACATTTGCCCCATGCATAAGTGTAAAATATTGTTAGACAGCAAGTGACAAACATTGTTCGCTTAGGAATAAAGAAAATGACTTTTTATGTTCTCTTGTGACTTTGGCATTTTTAAATCCTTTGTCTGGATTTCACCTTACTAAACAAGGCAGCAGTTCCTCTGTCCCTGCAAGCTAAAATGTTGATTTTCTCAATGGAGTTTGGTGCAGGACACTTTCTAGAAAAGTCTGTCTAACAGTGAGACAAAGCAGAAAATGTCTTCTTAAAATAGAATAACTTAAGATTGAATCTGTTTTTCCTTACAGTGAGCATCCCTGTCTTATGCTGGTTCCCAGCACAGGGGTTACACCAGGGGTGTCAAACATACGGCCCGCCAGAGGGTCCAATCTGACCCGCAGGGTGAATTTGTGACTCTAATCATGATGTGGAATACTCGATTTTTCAGTTCCAGACACCTATGACTAAGTGCTTTGTGCCTTTTTTTTAAATCCACTGTGGTCTGTAACTTGTAATGCACATGTGTAAATGGTAAATTTAGACATAATATTGTTGAAATTGCCCTTTTTCTCCTCACATAATTTCAGGTTCATAATATGTTTTGTAAAAAAAAAAAAAATACTTTATTATATTAAATGTAAAACAAAGGGAAAAATTTGGAGTTCCTGTTTTTTATAGTTTACTACGTTATTATTTTACTGGTCTGGCCCACTTGAGACCAAACTGAGGCCCCTGAAGCAAAATGAGTTTGACAACCCTGGGTTACACAGAGTCAGTACCTCACATACATGCAATGATGAAAACCACTCACTGCTGTGGGCTGATGCAATGAACCCATCTTGTCTAACCTACCCTGACGCAAACACATGGAGAAACAAATATATAGTGCACATTATGACATTCATCCAACAGCTGTCACAGGCCAAATGTGTAATAATTGGTGACATCGAATGATGAAGTTATAGACTGCAACCGATGGAGGACTGATTCAGAGAACAATGGTGGCCTTCATGTACTGGAAAGAATGCCATTCTTCTGTATTTGCATGGTGACAAAGAATACTTTGGCTGGTGACACAGTGGACCTGGCTGCCACCTGCAACGTTGTGTTATAATAGCTACATGTAACACCAAGAAGGAACTGTGAGAGCGCACAAAAGTGAGACGCCTTTCATTTCCACTCCGCGTCGTCACACTTGGCTCAACTCTGCAGCTACACGGATCACATGATATGATGTCGAGCCCCCGAGGTGTCGTTTTTTGGTGATGGTTTCAAACACAACACACTGTCACATATAAACAGCTCATACATCCTGTTCCTCTTTACTGTGTGATTTCCTGTGACAGTTTGGCAAACCGCTGCTTCTTTGCCTCTGCCTGTGGGCTGCCGCCCTGTGAAGCATGGGGATCGTAGCAGAGATGTCACCGTGGACCTTGATCGTCCTGGTCCTGGGGGCGTCCTCGGCCGAGCTGCCCGGGATCACCGACGCCAACTTCATTGAGGACTGTGTGACGGAGCACAACCGGGCCCGGTCGTCCGTCAGCCCACCCGCAAGCAACATGTTGTACATGGTAGGTCACTGTTCGAGGCCAAAACCCTCAGAGCATTGGTAGGTTTGTCTCACAGAATGAAGGATTTCAAAGCACCACAGTCTCAAAATAACACAGTCGAACCTAGTGATGGAGGCAGCAGTGGATCAACAACTCCTGAGATAAAATTATTCATTTTCTCTATGGACTTTGGTGTGGGAGAGTGAAAGGTCACAACGGAACGCAAACTTAAATTGCCATTCGGAAAATGTTGTCCAGCAGAACGGGAAAATGTGGAGAACATATTCATACGATATCATAGACTTAAAAAAGGGTGTAAAAGTTAAGCTTAGAATACCTACAGTACATACTGTAAATGCCTTACAAGACATGACAGTCTCCTATCTCCATTTTCAACAAATATCAATCCTCCAGTTACTTATACAGTATTTATCGATAACTCCATAGGTTTACTCATTATACAGCTTCTTGTGCTTTATTTTTTTTTATATACATAAACAACCCTTTAAGCTCATGTCTGCCATCTCGTTCCATGTGGGTCCACATGAAGGTTCTATTCAGACTGACAGTATGGGTCTCCATGGTGGCCCCACCTGTGTTTTTGCCCACTTCAAGCTCATTCCCAATTGGTACCCTTTCCAGGCTTCCTGGGTACTAAGTGTGTCATAAGTGGGCATATGGTTTCAGTGCCATGGACGGGGTCTCGGGATCTGTACTGTCAGCCTGAATATAACCCTTATGTGGATGCATATGGACATGCTGGTGGGTTTAGACTCTTACATAGTAACATTGGTTTAATGCACTGTAGGCATTATTTGCCAATTTTGTAATAATTTCTATCATTAAATTGCATAAACAGGGCATTTGATGGTTCTTTATGATGAGATTTAGTGATGATCCTCTGTTTTGTGCAATAATGACATGCAGAGCCAAACTGAGCACCTGCTTAGGGCTTAGGGTCCCATGACCACCAGGGTCCTCCTACAGTATTTAATCTTATTTTTTTATTTGATTGTTTGTGCATGACCATAACAGTGAGTCTTTTGCATATTTTACATATTAGTAGCACAGAGGTGCTGTTATTTGACTTTCATTGTAGTTTTAATTTTATATTTACAATAATATGTAATGATAATATAATAGGATATTTTTTTACAGTTCAATTTTTGTAGCTCTTTAATTGTTGCACTTTTGCATTTTTTAAAATCAAAACTAGTAAAGACATGGTCATGGTTACAATAAATACATTTTCTATTGTTTTATGTTTTATTTTGTTACTTCCTGTTAGGGCTGACACCACATTCACCTCTTAGTATTGTTGCCACTTTGAATACAAAGTGAAAATCAACACAAGGACATTCTTCTGATATTGCTGCCGTTTAAGGTTAAAGACATTATAAGGGTAAGAACATGCCAGGCTGACATTAGCCCTGCAAAGCCCAAACCATTAAATAATTGACAGAAAATTACAATTCTTTGAACTTGGAGCCTTTATTGGTCCCCCTGAACAAACAAAAAAACATTTTCAAATATTGTTTTCCATATATGAGTTTCAAGTTGTATCATATTTGATGCATCAGGTCACAATGCTCGAAGATTCTTTTGTCCTGAACAAACAAAAACATAATGAAACACAAACAAATCCAACAAATTTGTAACACCAAACATAAAAAGTGCTGCCATAATGCAGTAATGAGAAATCCACCAATGGAACTGGCTGGAGGGAAGTCTGGAAAACATAACCCTAACCCCTAACCCTAATACCTAAGATTTTAGTTATTTTTACTCACCCACTGCATGTATCTGATTGTATAACATCAGGTTTTTCAGGGAAAAAAAATCACACTGCTCATGTGGAGGGCTGAAAAACTCATGTATCAAATATGATGCGTTTGGCGTTATAGGGTCAGGATGCAACACATTTACTGCTTTATTATTGTGGTTTGAAAAAGTGGGGCCCCAAAATCTAGCTTTTCTTTAGGACCCCATGAAGGCTTGAGCCGGCCCTGATGACATACAACAACAACAACAACAACAACAACAACAACAACAAAAATCCTTCTAACTGCTGACCAAAGTGGGTACACAGATTCAGGATCCCCAGTTAACTGGTCAAAAGTCAAAAAAGTGTCCTCTCTGAGAGACATACAGTATCTACATCATTCCATACTACATAAACAATGTAGATCACAGGTGTCAAAGTCGCGGCCCATGGGCCCTATGTGGCCCGCCACTTAATATTATGTCATAATGACAACATGGCCCACAACCTCCGCTTCCTAGTGAACACAGTGTGTGGCTACAGGGAACAATATTTTAAAAAAACGTCAAATAAATAACAATACGACATTTGGTTACATGTATCACATTATTAACTGTGTTGAATTCAACGTGAAACTATATGTCTAGTGTTTTATTTCTGCTATTTACTTGATTTTTGACTCTTTTTATAAGAGGTGGGCAATGTATATCATATGCAAATTGACATGATCAAGCATTTCAATGACCTGACATAAAACCTATTGAAACATGCACTAATGCCACATGTGAAAAACTTGGAAACAGAAATCGTTCATAGTTTCCTACACTGTAATTCAGTTGTACATTTTTACTTGAACGCAAAAGTTGAAAGAAAATAAAAAGGTGTTTTCCTGAGACACTGTGTCCACTGATATAATCTGTAAGCAATGGTTTATAAATTAACAGATTCATTATGACTATTATCATCTTTTTTTTTGCCCACATCATCCATCCCTATTTTTGTTTTTATTTCTGTCTGCCTTTGTTATTTATAGATACATTTTGCATCAATGTTTTTTATTCGCTAACTATACAGCACTCAACATTAAAACAAAGACTATTACTTTAAAATTCAGTAAAACATCATCATCATTTTTTTTATTATTGTGATATCATGATATCATGTTACCCAGCATCTACTGAACTGTTGTTGTTTTTTTTTTTTAAACTCTGGACCGGCCCCCAGGTCATTTGAGTTTGTGACCCCTGATGTTGATTATTAAAATGTATACTTTTGGACTTGAAAAAACAGGATGTAATCAGTATTGGGGGGGGGGGGGGGGGGGGGGGGGGAGGAGCCGCTCAATGTAAAGAACAGCAGCATCACATTTGCTCTCTCTGTCTGTTTGTCCAGTCATGGGACGAGGGCTTGGCCATCACTGCCAGAGCGTGGGCAAAGCACTGTGTGTTCCAACACAACGTCCACCTCAACGACGCCCGGCGTATGCACCCCACCTTCCCCTCCGTGGGGGAGAACATCTGGACAGGATACCCGCCATCGTCCTTCAGTGTAAAGGCGGCCATAAAAAGCTGGGAGGACGAGAAGGTGGACTACAGCTACCAGTGGAACAACTGCAGCTCCATGTGCACACACTACACACAGGCATGTTTCGCCCTTTTCTTGTCCGTAATACCACTCCATCGCTCCAGGTCTTTACTTACGTTTGACCTTTGCCTCCAGGTTGTGTGGGACAGCAGCTACAAGGTGGGCTGTGCCGTCCAGCTGTGCCCACACGGCGTTGCTCACTTTGCCAGCAGGGAGGGGGTTGTTTTTGTCTGCAACTACGCTCCACGGTGAGCTCAGCTCTGATTGGGTGACCTGAGAGTTGTGTCATTAACATGTGTTTCAAGTCAACCCTCATGCAACCGTTAAGGTTCCTTTTTTACTCTTCCGCATTATTTATTTATTTGACAGATCTGGCTGTGGGTACATTTATGTCGGCATAAAATGTATGTACAATGTGTTATGTGTATTTTCTGTGATATTTTAAAAATATGTCTATAATACACCGTGTGAAAAAAAAAATTGTCTTTGCCACCTCAGGGACATAAGATTTACACAATGAAACCCATAGGCCGGGAGCCAGACCCACTCTACAGGATGTTTTTTGCTGCCTTTTTTTCACCATTATTTCCTGTTATGTTATACCATGGGCCATCACAAGTTGATACTGACCAGCCCCAACCTGGCCAAATTATATAATTATACAATTGTAAATATTAAGGTATTGCAACCACATTAAGGTACTGAGTCATCTTTATTCCTTGTTGCGTGTACTTTGCCCTTTAATAAATCTCACATTTGGTTCATTGATTTTGTGTGATTGCACCCTGTGTTGCACCCTGACCCTTTCGCTTTTCATGTAATTCACCTCATGTAGTCTACCAGTACATAAATCAAGTCTCAACTCTTTTCTAAAATATTATTTATATGCAAGAAATATGCTTAATCCCATTAAGAATGGCAATGCTTGAAAGTTCTCCGATTTGAGGTACAGTGGAGAACTAGCAGCTGTAATCGTCTAGATAGAAAGGTCATCCTGGTCTTAAATTGAAGCTTATAAACTCGGGAAGGTTTTCATGAACATTTGAGGCAGTGATATTATAACAAAATGCTTGAAAATGATCACTTTTGATGACAGTTTGTCAGGCGGACAGACATTTTTTTGTCTTTTGGGCGATGTTGAGGGTGACATATGCCAGTAAAAAGGCAGCAATCCCCATAATCTTTTTCTGCTAGTTTCCCCTATGTGTCAGGATACATTATGCAAAATTTTAGGGTTATATGACCATTTATGTTGTTGCAGTACCTTAATATTTACAATTATATAATTTGGCCAAAAGCTTTTCCCATAAAGGGTGTTTTGTGGCCGCTGAGACCAAACGGGGCCGAGTTGGAGGTGGTCATATCAACCTGTGATGGCCCACGGTAATAATAATAACAGGAAACAGGAACAGGAAATAATAGTGAAAAAAAAAGGTAGCAAAAAAGCGTCCTGTAGAGTGGGTCTGGCTCCCTGCCTACCATTATAAACTTATTTTTTCTCATATTTTAGTGGGTGTTTCAATTAAATAGGCCAATTTTTTAATATAATTTTTTACACCTTGACATCTAACTAACTAGATTTCTGATTAACTAGTGTTTTACCCTTAGAACTCAGTGCATTTAGGCTGCATTAAAACCCTAACCCTCAACAACACATAAGAAGACAAAAAACTACTTTTATATATATAATTATTTCGGTTTAAGTTGAAGAGTTTGGACATTGCTTAAAAAACAATTTTTTGAAAGTGTAAATAATATGTAATTAAAAATAGTTTTAGGCAGACAGCAGCTTTTTTTAACGGTTGCATGTGGGTAAAGCTAACACCTCTTAATCCACAGTGAGTCACTATAATTTAATTTGTGCTAATTTGTGCACTACACTACGCAGAAATCAGCTCTGTTAAGACCGAGATGGGAATTTGAGTTATGATTGATTACCTTCTTTAAAAGTGGATCCTTATATACACAGGTTTAGAGAAAACCTAACAGAAAAATGATGCATGTGCAGGGGCAACATGAATGGGATGCGACCCTTTGAATCCCGAGATGCAGCCTGCTCTGGATGTAAAGACTTGTGTGAGAACAAGCTCTGCCGTGAGTATTTATTAGTCCTGTTTTTCTTATGAAGACACTCCTTTTATTCTGTGTTTAGTCCTAAAAAGCATTACAAGTTTCATTTTGTGGTATTTTCCACCTTTCTCACTCACATTTAGTTTCATTTCCTGTGTAAACAGTCATGAGATCAGGGAACGATTGTACTTAAGGGCTCACTTAATAAAATCTACACCTGTTTAAAGTACATTCTAAAAACCATTTTCCTCACCTTATCCCACTGTAATATCATGGTGTAATACAGTCTTACCCATTCCCTACTTTGGTTTGGTCATTTTCTATTGGAATGAAAATGGTGTCACAAATTTGAATGAACCTCTCGGAAATGAATAAAGCTGCTTATCACCAACTTTATCTCTTAATGCAATAAGATGAAAAACACAATTTAGGCTTTAGGAAGGTTGTAAAATCAATCAGACTAGACCAAACTCTGTAGGAGGGTTAGGGCTACAACATCACAAGAATTTGTTTATAAGTTTCTCTGGAAACGTAAGTTTGTACATCATTTACTCTCCTTCACCAAAGTCCACAGAACAAAATCTGTGCTTTAGGGTTACTGGGACACAACAGCTGCTGCTCTGCTGCTGCCTCGTTTGGTCACTTAAGTAAATAAGAACAATGCATTTTCGTTACAGAAGTCGTAAAACAACCTGTATAGTTATGGAGGCACAGTGGATCAACAACTCCTGGGAGTCGTGATTTAAAATGGCAGATTTTCTCTATGGAGTTTGGTGCAGGGATTGAGCAGTATACAGTACAGTACAGTATACAAAGCAAAGCAAACTTTGGTTTCCAGTTTGTAAAAAAAGATAACAGTGAAATAAAGAACTGAATATATATTAGAACAGACTATATAATACATATAATAGCACAGACTTAAGCAGCTGTAGATTTTATGAGATACATCTTTCATTTTTAGCCGTAGACATGTTGCTACACTGTTTGTGCGAGCAAAATAACGTGTGTTGGACTGGTGTTGCTAACAATGGCTAGCCTAAGATACGTCTGCATCCTTTGTGTTCCGACTTCCGTGTTCAGACGTAAACAGAACTCAAGCGTACGTGTCGATTCCTTATACAACCACGCTTCACAAACCCTGAACTTCTCCCTTTTAATGTCTCTGCAGGTAACAAAAAGCGAGATTCACAAAAAAGTAAGTGACAACACAATAATGCCATTTACTGTATATATTAGTGGTTCCCAAACACTGGGTCGGGACCCACAGATGGGTTGCAGGAGAATCATTTTTTTAGGAGTTCCCCAAACAAATTTCCAAACCTTTTAGTTCAGATAAGTGTGCATTTTCTATTATATTAAGTAGTAATTCATTTACCAATTAAAATGATGTTACAAATATGGCTGTACATTAAGCACACATTAGCTCTAGTCATGATTTAGATTGGGATTTGGGTCACAATAGTTTGCCATCTTTAAAAAGTGGGTCCCTATATAGAATGTTTGGAAAACACAGGTTTTTGTAGCCATACTTCCATCATGGTACAGTTCAGTTTGGTACAGTACAGTACAGTACAGTTTGGAATGGTAAAGCCCTGGGCTTGCATTTCGACTGAAAACAGTACCTTTACTTGGTAGGTGGGTGCGGGCTTTGCCCGATGGCCACTCAAGTAAGTTGTCGTACTGGTGCGACGACGACGAATAAAGATTTGAACCCAAAACAACAGAAAACAATGGAGGACGTCCAGCAGCTCTTTTTTTCCAGCTTGCTTTGTGGCTGTTTGTCTCAAAAAGACGTCAAGCTTTGTATGAGAATGAAGATCTCCTGTCACCCAGTGAGCTGACCGTCATTACTGTGGTACCCCAAAGGGAGGATGCCAAACATTGGAACAGCTGGGGCCGGTTACTTTGGTTCTATTCCTAATACAAACACAAAAAAATACGTACTCTCGAACAGTTCCACTCGGTGGAAACCCGCTTACAGGACAGGTGAAAAGAGTATTAACTAGTCTCTCCCTCCATTATCTGTGTTTCCAGGCTACAACTGGGGCCCAGACTGGGATCCTGCTCCGGCTGCTTATGACTCCAGCTATGTGTATATTCTGGTTGTTCGACCCGTTGCCCTCATCTTCACCTTCATCACTGCATATGCAGTCCATTACTTCTACCCTGATGTCTTCTGCTATGAGTAGAACCCCAGTGTTAATCTGAATCTTTGATTTTAGCTATTGACAGATCTTTTTTTGTTGTTGTTGTTGTTCCAAAACATTTTAAAACTTTCAACAGCAAATTACAAAAAAACTACAAACATGTTCCATCTTGCTGCCTCCTGAACACACACCAATCAGTATCAGAGAGAAGAACAGAATTTTCAATATATAAATACAGACTGTACATAATCTGGACAACAGTGATGACACCTTGAGGGAAATCTTTTGCTCTTTAACACAAAAAAATATACAAGGTTTTTTTTAATAAAATTCAGTTAAAAAAAAAAAAACAGCAATTGTCACAGTTTGTATTTCAACTTGTTTTGGGGCAAACACATACAAACATGTCTGAAATGATGTCCATACTGAGTCCTTACTCTGTCCAGCAAACAGCAGTGAGGTTAGCCCTTGTTTTTGGCCTTGTTCTTTTTCTTCTTGTTTGTGCTGGTGCTGCTGGCAGGAGGAGCTGGGTTCACTGGTGGAGCTCCCAGTTTCTTGGTTTTGGCTTTTTGCACCTTTGCCTTGATCGCTTCAATGTCCAGCTTGTTCTCTGTAGGAGCTGTGACACAACGTGTGAAGCACAAGTTAGTTCTAAAATTCAAATTGTGAAGAATTGGAGCTCATGTACTGACAATATGACTCCAAACTGCTAACCTATTAGCACAATTACATTGATGTCACTAAAATATCATTTTATATTACAGTTTGCATCATTAATACTTACATACTTACTTTTTCTCACTTAGAAACACGTCAGTCAGAAAAAAACAAGCCCCAAGTTGCTTAACATTTCTTTTTTCTTTCACTGGTTTTCTTTGAACTGTTTCTCATCATACTCTCATATGTAGATAAAACAGGAGCCATGTGTAGCATGTACTGTATATGTAGTGCTGTAAATGCTATTTAGGGGGAAAAAACTAGAGAAAAAGGAAACTTCTTTCAAAACACCCGTGTGTATTTGAATATGTAACATGGTGTCATGGAGCCAAATCATACATGAACACTTGTTTTGAAGTGACATCAGTGTTTCTTTGATGCTGAGAAGATGGGCCTGATTTCAGTTGTTGTGTTTCATTGTGCAAGAGATCTGCAGTTTTGAAAAATTAGACTCAGCATCTATGCGATACAGTTGGAAATATCACTGGATCGAACACAGAGAAAATGTCGAAATCCAATAACAAAAATTTCACATAAAAGCTTCCCAAAGCACAGACATTAAAAATGTGGAATGTTTATTTCTTTATTTGAGAAGCAGAATATTTGTTAAATTGCTTTTGAAATGATTGTTTATGATATAATGTGTTGCCACAAGCTTGGTAATCAAAAAGATGTAAAATGGAGTGATACTGGTATCGACAGACACTTAGTGTTGTGATAGCAGTATCGAGCCATCCTGAGTTTTAATCAAAGGGCAATTAATCCTCCTCTTCTGAGGCTAACTCCAAAACATTTCCACAATATTTTAGCCTACTTCCATGTCTCAATTTACATAACAAAAGCTGATCCTTACTGTGACTTTATGGCCCAGTAATAAGGCTCTTACTTCCGTGCATTAGCCCAATCAAAGCCTTTGTAGCAATAATGTAACATGGAATTTGGAATATCACAGTCAACATCCACAGTTCACTCCATCGCTCTTCTGAGCCACGTTTAATATTTGTAATTCCAAAGCTGCACATTAGAAACAGACTTGTGTTCTGATTTCTGCAGATTAGCCTCCTTCCTGTTAGAGCTTTCCAACCTTACTCAGAAGTGAACATAATCTATACTATGTGTATCATGTGACACACGTATCATGCCACATAAGTCTCATTCATGCATTCACTTGAGGCAGAACTATGGAGAATTTTTACACTAATTTAACAGCTTCAGAGTCATTCTGATGGTTAAATGTCTGTGTGGAGATTAGGTGCTGTCTCCACTGCCCCCTAGTGGCAGACTATGGATGGACGTATATGTTGGTGTCCTGAGAATATGTACTCCAAAACTGTAGGGAGAGCTCCATAGAGAAAAATACCATAAAGTTAATTCCAAACCATTTCCACTCTCAATGTACGGGGCTCTGTTTTTCCAACAACACAGGTCATTTTTACCTTTAATGGTCTTCTTTAGTAAAGGCTTCTCTTTAGGAGGAATGAAAGCTTTGTTCCGTTGCTCCTGCTTCTTGGTCAATGCCTCTGCTTGTTTGACCTGAGAAAGAGAACAATGAGTCAAACAAGAAACAACAAATTACTTTTTACTTCGTGTCTTGGTATTTCAGGCTGAGTTTCTGCAGTGGACACTGAACAGCCAGCAGTTGTGGAGCAGAGGTGATGCATTTTTAAATGAAAACAAAGTTCGGCTGAATTAAAATCCCAAGAGGTCCAGATTGAAAAATGCTCCAGAACATCATGGTGTCACATTAAGTGTTCAAATTAAATTTAGTATAGTGAAATAATATTGATTTTTTTTTTTATTTGAAGAGGACGGGTTATATAAATGTTCTATTCAAATGTAAGGGGAAAGAGTACCAAAGATAAAAACAAAGGACTTTATATGCATGTATTAAAAAATGTGAACTTATGAACTTTTTCTCTGGTAATGCTATAAAACACAAGCTCTAACCACATGAACTCAGTGTGGGTGCTGTAATTACGTGACCTATCCTGAAATGAGGTGAAACGTTCAGGTGGGGTGCAGACGCTCTGCTCATGCATTCGGTGTGGCCACAAAATTCACTGATATGATTGGCTGAGTGTCATCATGTTATGTTATTTCCTGGTCCTCTAGTGCCATAAAGGCTGGAAAAGCTGCTCCAGTCAAACCACACATCATCTTATTAATGTGAAAGTATGATGTCTGGTTCAGATCTGAACCACATCCTGACTATTAGTGACCAAGGACCTAGTCTGAGTTTCAAGTGAAAAGCCACTTTCTGGAACAGGCTTCAAGCCTGAGGACAACTGTGCTCTGCTGCTTTAGTCTTAGTCGTGAGAACAGGCTCCACTTCATCTGGTGATGGATCAAGATGATCCACTGTAGTGATCCTTAAAGGAAGAAGTAGAATAAATCCTAGTAGTTTTTTTTCTTCCATTATTTGACTAATCTCACAACACATTTTTAAATTTATTAAATTAATACGGTAATTTAATTATTTTTCTTCATCCATTACTTCATTAATATAACTAGGACAGCAACTAACAATACTTTATACTTTCAGTCTCAGTGAGTGTTATTTTAATTGAAAAGGTAAACAACAACGTGGACTTTTGCAAGGTTAAAGGCTCCAGTTACTTCTTCCTGCTGCTTGCTCTTCTTCTCTCCTGAGAAGAAATGTGTGTGTTTAAATGGTTTGTTTTGGTCTACAGTTACCTATTGCCTTTGCTGCCTGTGGTGTGGCTGCTCTCCTACCTGTTTCACTCTCAGCATATTTTTTTGAAATACTTTGTTGCGTTGCTGTCCAGTGTTCAAACCTTGGCTGTGCAAACTTTACAAATAAGTGTTGTTATTTTTATAAATGGGGTGGGGAATGAGAAATGCACAACACTGTTACACGATGACTATGATTGTTCAATCGCCATTTCTCTCAGGCAGGAATGAAGTGGACACAAAAACGGATGCATTTGTGCAAGAGAACGGACTAGGTATTGATCAATTTTCCCCTAAAGACGATACTACGATCCTCCTGTTACGGCAGCTCGTCAACATATTGTAGTCCTTTCATGATCTAATATCATCATATCACCCACCCCTACATTTGAGTTTCCGACTTCTGAACTGGAAAGCAGTGAACTCTACATGAGGTCACTCCCATTTACTGCTATGTAAATGGAACGCAGCATAACAGCAGTGCTGACACAGACATTGGCTCACCTTGATCTCCTCCATCTTCTTCCTCCTTTTTACACTCTCACGCAGGAAGAACTCTCCTGTAGCCAGCTCTTTGTCAGTCTATAAACACAAGTTATAATGACTGTATAAATTAATCATTTTCAACATCATAAATCGGGGGAGACTCTCTTTTACAAATCAAAACAAGGAACTCATGTTGGTGTAATATTCAAAGACAATGCCAAGGCAGTCGTAGATGACCTGACTCTCTGGCTGAGGTGGAGGGAACGGCGTGTACTCCTTCTTCACTGTCTTCTTCTTGGGCTCCTTGCGCCTGGCCAGGTTCTTGTGTCGGAACTTGGGCAGGAAACGCTCCCAGCTCTGCATCCGCAGGTCCGGGTCTTTGGACAGCTCCCGCTTGATCATCAGTGTCTGATGAAGGTGGAGTCACACAATCAAAGCACATGGAAAGAGGTGACACTTACACAGAAGTGGATGACAATCAGCAGACACAAGAGACTTCATATAATATTTTTTTCCACCATACTGTACTGTATGTAATATTAGGGCTGCAACTGACGATTATTTTCATTATCACTTCATCTGTCAATTATTTTCTCGATTCATCAGTTTGTTGCTTGGTCCACTAAATGTCAGAAAAAGCTTTTAGTTTTATCCTCAAACCAAAATTAATCGTTTTTAATGATTTCTCCGTTATATGAAGCAAATAAACCAGAAAATGTTCACGGTCTAGCTCGTACTACCAATTTATTCTTTTTTAAACTTTAAATATATCAAATATGTATTAATTGATTTCTAATCAAAATATTGGGTAAAGTGACTTCAGTTTGTTTGGGCAAACTTGTCTCGTGTCACGATATACGTAAGTATAATCTTGACCTATTGCCAAGTCCGACTTCCCAACTCAGCCACAATGGTTGAAATATGAATGATATAACTTTGGGAGAAGCTCTTCTTGAAAGCCTCACTATAAACAGAATGACTGCTGTTGAAAGCGATCATTCTGTCACGCCCTCAGCTCCAGGTTGTGCCAACCCTGGCGTACAAACCCAGAGAGATGGATTTCAGTCACAAATTCAAGAACAAGGATGGAAAGCATCATCATAGGGCGTGGGTGCTGCTGTGGAGCTTTGCTAGGTCAAAAGTCAGCAGTCTCAACATACCTTGATGTTGTAGATGGGGTGGATGTTCTTCATCGTGTCCATCACCACTTTGCGTACCTAAATCACAGGAGACATTTAAAAATAGAAACTGTCTCTAAGTTCTGAGATCTTTGTGTAAAATGTGAGTTGTATTGACATTATCATTGGATTATGATCACCCCCTGTATGCGAGTTTACACATATCCTCTCCCTTGAACAGACACTGGTGCTGTGTCTCTATCCATTGGCTGGTTCCTCCTAAGTGCACAGCCAACAACAGAGTCATCAGAGTCGGCTGCTCACTCAGGAGGATGAGATGGCCTAACCAACGCAACTCACGTGTTCTCCTTCTTCTTCTTCTCCTATTAAATTCTGGCAGTCTATACATCAAGAGGCTAAATTCTGCCCTCCACAGTTCAAGGTCCTGAATTACAGTTCTCCTGAGTGCTTATTGAAGCCCTAATCAGCCAAAACATCCTAAAAATCTGATAAATTTAAACACATTTGATGTAAAATAAATATATCTAAAATAGATTTTATTTTTGAACATTATTATAGAACTAATGGTAGTATTATTTATTCAGTAATCACAAAACTAGTCAGTTCTAGATGTGTGATTATTAATTTTGATGAACCTCCAGTTAGCATATATATATATATATATAATTTTTTTTTTATATTTTATATAATACTGGAGTAAATGTAGTTGATGCTAGTGTGTAACTAAGAGACAACCATGGTCAAGACAAACAATTTCCCTTAAATGTTACTAACCTGGAATATGATTTTCAAATATAACTCATCTCCTCACAGATTTATGATTTGAACAGTAAGTATTAAATTAAGTATACATACTAATATAACAATAATATCTTATTTGTATTGCTATAATTATGGAGTTAATTTTATTTATTCTTTTTGCATTTCTGTTTGGTTTACAATTATCATGGCTCCACCAAATCATGTTGCTGCAGGAAAAAAAAAGCTCTGCAGCTGGCACGCAAAGAGTGTATCCTTCAAAAACAGGCAATCATCTGCCACATTTGTCGGGCACATGAGAAGGAGTCACTTGGGACAGCCCACACTGCTGTAACTCATTTTGACGAAATCCAGGCGACAAATCCACACTTAGGAGGAACCAGACCACGGATTAAGACACAGCACCAGAGTCTGTATGAGGTTCTTACCTCCTTCAGACCGCTGTACGGCCCGAGCGCTGACACCGTGTTTCCCTGCACCATCACATAGCAGTTGGTTAACAACTCTAATGCCTGCACAGAAGAAACAGGAGAGCAGAGTTACAGCAGTTGTCAGTAAAATCCTTTAGTTCATATCCGTGTTTAGTGGCTCAATCTTCTGACAGTTGATCTACAGTGATATACAGTAGGTCCCTCAAAGCCAGGGTTGCAAAAATCCCCTTTAATTCCCATGGAAATCTTCCAATTTGAAATATTTCCAAACTTCCCATTGAAAGTTTCTGCAAATTTACTGTGAATTTTCCACCCCACTGCAACCCTACTCATACCCCATTCCCACTGATCAAAACCTGTTTTCACCCAGGTTAGAAAAGATGTTTGATCAGCTGGAATGTGCCTAATCAACATTGACTCGCACGTCACATGGCTCTTCAATTAACATGGGGTTATAATAGCTCTTTTCCTTGCTTATCTGCCACATTTTTCCTGTCCTGTGCCATTTCCGGCTCAACATTATAATGTGTAGGGCTGTACCTAACAATTATTTTCATAATGGGTTATTTTTTTTGATTAATTGAGCACTTGCTTTTGTCCACAAACCAAAATGATTCAGCGAACCTTGCTATTTACAACTTGACCAATATTGTTTTAGTTACAAATGCTATTTGAATATTTAATGGTAATATTTGTATAATATTCTAACCTGCAGGACATGAGAGTTAGTGAAAGTAATGAAGGGCTCAGAGAGTGTTTAGCTAACAGGAGCAGCTAAAAAGATGGATTAAAAGACAGATGGATTAAAAGACCCTGGTAAATCATCATCATTCAAGAAATGTTTTAAATATCTTCACTTCTGCAAAAACACATTAAGTTCACTAACTGAAAGCTTGCTGCTGTTTTCATCTTCTGGTAATAGATGGGCCACTATTATCCATATAGTTTGTCATTAGAGCAGAAAGATTTTTTTATAAAATATTTGTTTTGCATATTTTATTATACTACAATTAGTCACAGTCATTAATAGTGTCTTTTCATAATGAATCAAATAATCCCTTGCATACCCAAACATTGGGACAGGGCTGAATTAAAGGCACAATTGATTGCACATGTGACACAGGATGGGAAAAAACAGAACAAGTACTGGCTGTAGGAATGTTGTTAACCAATTTTTAAAGTGGGTTCAGGAATCCCAGGTAATATTAGTGTCAAATAAGCTTATATGACACTAATGGACGCTATGGATGTCAGCTAATGAAAGAACATGTGTGTTGCTACACTGTTCTGATTAAACAAATGCTGAGATACTGTGGTGACAGGAAAGTAGTGCTGCCCCCATATACATTTACAATGCATTATAACAACTACACAGACAAAGAGTCTTGTGAGCAACCAAAACATTGTAGCCCAGTAAAACCCAGTATAACCCAGTTGTAATATTGCAATTCTGAAAATATGATGTAATTTCTGATTATCTTCTGCATTAGAGGCTTTGAAGCTCAACCTATTGCTTTGTGGAGATTTGTGGATTTAAATAGAGACACAAAAAGAGGAAAAATAAAAACAGTTAAAATTTTATAAAACCATTGAAGTTGTTTGTTTTGGGCTTGTTTTCATATGCCTGGTTACTTCAGGAGCTCAATATATTCTCAGGTGGTACTTGATATAAAAGGTTTGAGATGTTCATTTATTGGTAATTCCTAAAGATGTGACTGTTACCAAATTATGAAATTACCTTACTGAGACTGAAGTCCTCATTGTTATCAAGCAACACTGATCAATGAACATATGAAGTGGTGCTGCCCGGCAGGTACAGGTATGTCAAATGTCTGATAAAAGGTCACTCACTTTTAGAGTGGAACCCTTGGGACCAATCAGTCGCTGCCTTCGCTTCACAAACCGCTCTCTGTTCCTCACCAGTGTGCCGATTTTAATGATGTCACATGCCACGTCATCTTGTAATATCCGCACAGCCTTGAAGCAAAAAAATAAAAATAAAATCAAACAAACGAAAATAAAGAGACAGTAAATACAGAGAGCAACACAGACTCATAATTACAAACCACAAAGTGCCAAAGCAAAGGAGTTCAAAAAAAATCAATCAATCAATCAATCAATCAATGTATGTCACATGCTGCCTAATGTCCACAAGAGAGGAAACCAACAGACCACAGCTCTACATCAGTGATGGTCACCTGTTCAAACGGGACACTCCTGGCCAGCAGCTTGATGAGATCTCTGGCTCTCAAGATGGCATAGGGATCAAAGGTTTTTTTCGTAGTACAAACTGTCATGCTGCCTTCTATCAGGTCCAGAGAAGCTTTAATGTGCTGCAAGAAGCATAATTAACATCAGACCCAGTTGAAAGTAGAAAGTAAAGTCCCCAGAGAGAGTCAACATTTCTTGCTTGTTGGGACACAGGAGCTGCTGGTCTACTGCCGCCTTGTTTGGTAAATCTGAACAAATGATTTCAAACACAGTATTGTCAAGTCTCAATTTAATTAAGACTTAAATTAATTTGAATAATATCTGCTTACTCAAATGGTGAACGACATTCTTGTCAGTCTAAAAATATGGGAAGTTTCATTCCCTTTTTAGAAGCCTCAACCCTCAGAAGTTTGGGAAGCTTAGTCAAAATCTAAACTGAACTTCGTTCAGCCTGACAATCATATTAACCCAACAACTAAACCAGTAAAGATTTAAAGAGAGACTTGGATCTTTTGTGATCCACGTAAGCAATGAAATCTGGTGAATGCAAAAAACAAGCAAACTATTTAGCCCTGACTGATTGTGTTAGTGATCTTTTTCAGTTGCAGGAAAAGTATCACTGAACTTACAGCCTCTACTAAAGCTTTCTCCACAAGAGGCCAGCACTCTTTCAGGTAGGCTTCTCTGTATTTGGGGAAGAGAGTGGCGAAGCTGCTCTCCTCCAGAAGACCATAAGGATTGTCCTCTCTGTTGAACGTCGGCTCTTTCCATCCATCAGGAACAGTCAGGAGTTCTGATTCATCCACTGAATGACACACACAAAAACAAGTAAAAATACAAAGCTGGTTTCTTTTCTATACAACTCAAACAGACTTTCTCTCATTTTCTACCACTTTATCCTCCACTGAGGGTCGTGGGGGGCGCTGGTGCCTAACTCTAGCTGACATAGGCGGAGTACAGCCTGGACATGTTGCCAGTCCATCACAGGGCCACATAGAGACAAACAATCATCCACTCTCACTTTCACACCTACGGGCAATTTAGAGTGTTAGCCTACTCCAAATCTGCATGTTTTTGAACTGTGGGAGGGAAACCAGAGTACCCGGTGAAAACCCACATACACACGGGGAAAACATGTAAACTCCATGGAGAAGGGCCCTTGTTCTGACCGGGACCTCTTGCTGCAAAGGTGTAGTGCTAACCACTACACCAACTATGTGTTGAACACAGATTTCTCTATTTAAATGATAAGGACAGTAATCTAGGATATTTTTTAAAATGACTGTTGACCATGTGAGACGGGAAGTGGATTAATACTGTAGAAAACAGAGGTTGGCAGGGGTTTGCACTCTTTCAGTGCTTTCTCTAGTTTATCCATCTATGTATTTATTTTCAAGTTTTAATGCAGCCCTGATAAGTGAAGGAAAACGTTTATCTCACTCACATTAATAACTTTTATAAGGTGTCATGCCCAGCTACACCAGACATGCAAAATCAGTTATAAACTCTCCTCTACAGACAAGCTTTTGGGTGAAATATAATTAATTTGCAACTCTCGTATTTCTGTCTTTCAGCAGTGAATGTTAATTTCTACCTCTCCCTTAAAACATTGCTATACTCTCATTAATGCACCTTCATGTTTTTTATCTTTCAAATACACTGCATTTCATGTGAGAAAGTTGCTATATTTTTATTGTTAGCGCTGTCTATAAGACCCTCTTAAAACTGATACAAATATATTCAAACACCAATAATACCCACAGATCCAGAATGCTTTGGACAGTAATTCCACGAAGTCTCCTGTATGACTATTTACTGGGACAACCAATAGCGGTTATTACCTAGTTACTGACTCTATTTCTAGTTTCGTGTCTTCCAGCACACATGTCAACACGCGGAATATAAGTCAGCAGTCAACCACATTTCACTGTCAAAGTATCATTAAATGTCAGTAAACATTATTTTAACCCCGCAGCACCACTAACTTACCTTCTGTTTTTGTCTGTTTCGACTTTTTCCCACTTTGTTCCTCACTCACGCCGTCTCCAGCCGCGGTGGACGCCATTTTAGAGGCAAGCGGACGTGACGCAATCCTGCTTTTCTTCGTGGTCCGCGGTTTGTGGAGGAAGTGCTTCTACAGCGCCGCACTGCTGCGTCAAAAGGGACGTGTGGGTTTATTTTTATGATGATGCGAATAACTCTGGCACGTTACTTCGTTTCAGCGATGTTAGTGATTGAAACGTAAGAAAAAAATATCAATAGATATTAATACAAGGTCTTATTTATTTCCATTATCAGAGTGTAGGTTGAACTCTAATATGAATGCACTAATGTAACATAAAGATCCATTTTAGTTTATTTTGTTTGATAATGGCGAGGACAAAGGAAAAAAACCTTGCACTGCCTGGACAAAAATGTTTTAGTCTACTGTCCTCTATTCTATTCTATTCTATTCTATTCTATTCTATTCTATTCTATTCCAGTGGTCAGCAATACACTGAGTTTGACACCATCACTCATAGGCACTGGAGGTGGCTTGAGTTTTTGGAACAAAGTAAAAGCAATGCTTTATTTCAAGTTAATGCGATCTTTTAATCTGAAAAGCAAACAGACGTCCTGTTGAAACAGCAGACAAGCAATGAATGGTAAACACTTTTCTGGTAAACGGAAACACTTTTCAGTTATTCATATGTATGTATATAACACAAAGTATCAACTAAGCAAAGATGAGAGAGAGATTTAATTAAAAAAAGGGACAAAAATGTTCAAAAAATGTGAATTATTAACTAATTAAGTATAACCTCTCTACTCACCTGTGACTGTGGCAATTGCAGCACAGCTACAGTCACACCATGATCAAACACTCAATGTAAGTCAATGTAAGGATAAACTAAAAATATTGGTCTAAAAACGTATGACATGCACTATCATTTCAGTGTTCAAACATCCATTGTGAGATTTGTTTTAATATACCTACAGTATATGTGGTCATGACAAGGTTCATGGATGTTATGAAGGAGGACAGTGCAGTTGGTGTAAAAGAAGATATGAGAGGACAAGATGGAGGCAGACGGTCTGCTGTGGCAACCCCTAAAGGGAGAAGATGAACGAAGAATGTGGTTGTATATGGTTACAACACCATTAACAGAGTGCGTCTGAGCTGTGCACACTCCCTGTGCCGAGAACCAGACAGGCATGCTCACTTTCTCTGAAAACAGAGAGACAGGAGGATAAACAGAAAAAAAGTATGTGTAAAAATTGTTACACTTTCTTTTTGCTTGGTTTAGTAAAAAATAAAAACAAACAAGTACCAATATAAGATACAAATGTTCAAAGCACTTTATTGCAGCTGTAGCTGTTCATAATAAGACACGATTGCTTTACTTGCACTCACTGACAGTACAGTTACGCACAAAACACCTATTGATCCGGCTACAATCAGGATCATTGTCACATGCTCTGCCCCTGCAAAACAGACAGACATCACATTTAATCAGTTCTACCCTGCATGAATTAGGACTTTCAATGACAATATCAAAAGTACGTAGGTTCGTGCAGTGAAAAGTATCAGACTCACAGTAAGAGGGTGGGACTCTGGTGTTGACCACCACTGGTCCAGCAGACACGACAGCAGCCCGTTCCCCCCTCCTGTCCTTCGGGCTCTCTGACCTCTTGGTTCGCTGCTGGCTGGAGCAATTCTGAAAACAGGAGAAATTTGGATTTTTTTTTTAAATAGCAGGGACAGAAAATGTATTTGGTTTTCGCAATAACTTATGGTAAGCAAAAATGTAGTGAATGTTTTGTAATTATTATTGATTTTTTGTAATGAATATTTTACAGAACATAAGCTGAAATAACTGAAATAAATCTTCCTCAATATTTCTACAATAAAATTGCTTAAAACCCACAAACAAAGACAGAGGGGGAGTGAAGTCAGAAATAAGAAAATATTAAATTTGAATGAATATTTTACAATTAGAAATTACAGATATAATTGAAGGTTGAGTCGTTTTCCTTTGATTTACTCTAAATTTCTGTATAAAAATGCACAGAAGGAATTGGAATACATTGAAAGCTTTTTGTAAACTGCAAAGGATTTCTGAATTTAAGTTCACAGTATGAAATAATGGATATTATCGAATGTTGGCATCTTCCTGGTAAAAAATTACCTTTAAAAAAGGCAGGAATATTTTACAATAACACAGTATGGATACATCACTGATTAAAATGTTATGAGTTCCCTTTAAATTTCTTAAAAACTGTACAGCTCAACATCTTTAAACATGGACATTACATAAAAATACACACTAAAACAACCTCACAAAAATGCACATTATATTTATCAAGATGGTGTTTGTAAGCAGGCAATTTTATCTAAAACAGTGTTTCTGTTTCACACTTCTCTCATCTCTCAACTTTCTTCCTTAAATCTAAAACCAACATAAGTGTTAAATAAAACTAAAATGTACCTGATAACAAAACCCAGGATTACATTTCTGAATTCTTAAGACCCTGAAATATCAGATGAAAATGTGCCCCAAATCTTTGAAGTCATATGTGAATTATAACTGGATGTGTCTTTAGGCTTTACCTTTGTACAGTCTTTGTCATGTCCACATATGTTGGCCAAGCAGTGAATGTAGAGGGGCAGCCCTTTGGGCATAGTGAACATCTCAATGGAAAACCTGCTTTGCTGCTCCATGCCATTAAGGGACAGCCAGTAGAATGTGTGGTCAATGGGACAGCTGGGAAAAGTTGTACAGGTATTATCAATTTCAAAGAACATAAAGCAGTTAAAAACTTCAACCTTCCACTTGAGCTTTGTGTCACTTTAACAAGACAGATTAGGTTTGTGTGCTTGTGTGTGAGGTAGCTAAAATCATTTGTATTATAGTATTTATCCAATGGCACATCTGTCCACTCACTTATGTTAGATTTCTTATCTGACTGACACAGGGGCTCGTCTAGGTTTTAATGACATTTCAATCACTGCAACTAGGGCCATATGCACACAGAAATGCCCAAAACATAAACATATTTTTCCTTTGCCGTTTACAAAAAGTTTCCTGTAAACACGGCATAATTTCAGGAAATGTCTACATCCACATGGAACTATTCAAACAACTCAAAATGTTGAAGTACATAAGCCAGGCCTGTACATGGCACTGTAATGCTACACCAAAAACACAAAAGACCTTCATCTTCTGTTCACACCAAAGATTTTTAACGGGATTCAAGCCAGGACTTTGTGCAGGCCAGTCAACATTCACTTTGGTCTTCTGGAGATAGTTCTTCACCAGGAGCGACGTATGTTTTGGGTTGTTGTCATGTTGGAAGACAAAGTGAGGTTGGGCAAAATAAAATTGACTTATGCAGGTTAAAGGCATACAGCACCGTCAGCGCTAACCTTTGCCCCAAATAATGTTCAGATGCTGTGCTATGAATTAATTTTTTTTCCATTGCAAAAAAAATAGATATTTATTCAAAAAGTTGAGGGATTTGTTTTGATGGAGATAAAATATTTTTGTTCATTCCATCATTACTTACTCTGACTGGTAACTTGTGTACTGATGACCACACATCTGCAGATGGTGCAACCTTGACATGTGGAATGTGAAAAATGACTCTGGGGTGACAAGGTCAAATTTAGTTGACATGGTTCTCAAAAAGTCATCAATGTCCCCTGATTGACACTGTGGTTTAAAATTATTAAGGGAAGGTCAGAGGCTGGGGAAAGGCAAGGACAGGAGTGCAGGAAGGATGTGTGCAGGAGGTCAGGTATAGTTTCCTACAGAAGATGCGCTAATGTTAAGATGCAATTTCATACCCCTCCTGAAGAAAGACTCCCTGGACAGTGTCCTGTGGGTCGGCGCTCTCAGTGGCCCAGCATGAATCTACCTGCAGGAGCACATATGAAGCAAAGGAGTTGTTGGTCTGAAGCGCCACCTGGAAGTATAGAATGTCGTCGCGGTCCAGTGATACGATGTCAGTGTAGCTGGAATTGAATGACTCGTCTGTGAAGAGGGTCATGGTCAAGGCAAGCTGCAGTGATGAGTTGAACTGCACCAGGGAGAGAGCAGAGAGCCTACAAAAAGGTGAATCATTTCTAGTTTTCATGCACTGTGAAAAAATAAGGTTAAAATCAGGTGTGTAAAATGATTTGTCTCACCACTCCATATCCATGCTAACATGAGCTTTGCGAACATAATTTCGAGGATAGACGCATTTCCAGACAACTTTGAGATCCCGCCGGCTGATAGTTTCCTTTTTGGTCAGGGTCACACTCAAAGTGTTTTGGTATTCAAAGTGGGTTTTGTTTACCTAAACAAAAACACACTCAGTTTGTGGTAGGAAAATGATATAAGTGGAGGCAGGAAAATAGTCTCCAAACTGATGAGTGTTAAGATAAGAAGGTTTGCCTTAACTGGACAGAAGCAATGGTTTAGCCAAGGACATGATGACCATAAAACAATGAGGAGTGTCAGGAGTTTTATATCAAGAACAAGAAGACATCTGGACAGTGGAAAGAATTCCTAAAGTCACACATACTTACTTGAGTTGTTAACAGCTGTAGAGTTTAAAAAGTCTAAAATGACTGTATCAATAACAGTTTCGGTAGATACTTCAGCTCCCGATATTGGCATCCGTCATGAAAAAAGTGGTATTGTGCCATCCCTACTACAGACACTGGAATTTACAACTTTATTTATCAATGGCTCTCAACACAACAGGCGGATTTAAATCAAAGGTGGTTTACAAATAAATTATGGATTTTAGCTTTGAGTTTGATACTCCTGAGTTTACTCTCAATGAGTAAAAACGAAAACAATTCCATTGGTTTTCCAAATAATGTTTTGTGTTCTTACTCCATAAGGCTATATTAACTTATCTTACTTATACCCCTACTCAGAATCTTTCATATAAACTGTATGGTTACTCACCCGCCTCTCTGTTCCACATTCAGACGATTTCCGTGTGGTGCGAAAGTAAAACAGCATCTCACTCTCTTCCACGGTGCACCGCCCGTCGTTCAGCTTCACGTCAACCTTTCCTCCAATGTGAGACGTGAGGTAGGGTTTAGCTATCCCACCAGTCATCAGTTTGTCCAGACACTGGCTGAAAAGGCCTTTCTCTTTTGGAATTTAAACAAAAAATGGCACAAGTTTGGTACAGTAGGGGGCATATTTTTGTGTTTCCATTAGAAATAGTACAACAAAAAAACTAGCCCCAACCATTCCATCTTTGGGGTACCAAAGTAAAATGGTACAGTACGGTCAAGGTGGAACTAGACCGGGTCCACCCACGACAGTCAGCTGATTGGACAACATAAAAATGTCACTCTTGCGATCGGTGTAAATATCCCATGAAGTCAAGGCAAACGTACGCAAACTATTGTCATATAAACATGACATTTTGATGAGACAAATAGCCTCAAACTGAGTAGGAAAAAAAAGGTTGCTGGATGTCCTCCATTGTTGTGTTGCGTCTGTTGTGTCGCGTTAAATGTCGTCAATAGCTACGCCGCAACCATAGGGCACAGCCCACACACCCCACCTGCCAAGTAAAGGTACTGAAATGCAAGCCTGACCCAGGTCAATACCATTTCAAACCGTACCAAACAGAACTACACCACATCAGTTGTCCATCAAAAGTGACCCATGAGAGAAATTTGCATTTACACTGGTTAACACTTGTAGAAACTAATCACAGAGTGGGTGGGGCAGCCGACCTGAAAAATGGTAAGTAGGCTGAAATGAAAGTGAAAGTGGTGTCAAATCCTTGCCTTATGAGGTATCTGACATTCCATGACTAAATGCAACCAGATGGTAACGAGCTGTTGTTTTGAGTTCAGGGACATGAGTGATATCTGGTCGACCCTGAAGGTTAAAGATTAGCTATGCCGTTAGGCTCACTATTGACCTGGGAGTTTACACAGGTGGCCCCAGGAACCTAAAGAAGCAAAGGCTGAACGTATATAACGGATATGAGTAGAAGCTGGAGGTAGGGGTATCACATTGGCTGCCGATCCTCTCACAGACAACACCGGGATGTCTGTTTAGATGCTGTGTTTCCTTGTAATAAACATTGTTATATGCAAGAAATACAGTGTCGGCGGAGTCTCCTTCATCATCTGCACATCACCATACGAGAGAAACAACACTTAAAAAAAGCATGAAACCTCTCTATGAGCCCTCTGGTTTGAGCTCTCGTCCTCCACTGCACAGGTTGAAAGTCATGTGATTGTTGATGTACACATGTATTTCACCCACCACATTTTTAAAAAGGTAGCACGAGTCACTGTGACAGGAGAATGTCTGATCTGTCCGCTTACAATGCAGATGCAAAGGCACCCATCTGATGTCTATCTGATTTATTTCCACATGAGAATGAGCTCTGAATCTGATCTGATGATATCTGAACTCATGTGCTTTTTTCTGCTCTCACTGTCATTTGATCTGATTTGTGCCACATTGAAGGACAAGTTCAGAATTGGGTTGTTTGCACTACAGTGTAAATGCAGCCATAATTTAAAAGGATGCTGCATTTTTTCTATTATTAGACAAAAGATTGTTATAACTATAAATATACACACACACACACAATAGAAAAAGGTGTCACTGTACCATTGCAGATGGGTTGTGAAGTCACCTGAGGCTCGGTGACAGTGCTCACATCATAGTATCCATGCTGGCACACACATGTAAAAGAGCCCAGAGTATTGATGCACAGAGAATTGCGGGGACATGAATGGTGTTTGAGAGACAGACAAAGATCAGGACCTAAAGAAAGCAAACAGACGAGATAAATAAGATCCCACACATCAGAAGATTATGAACAAACTTGACCAGTGCTTCTAAAAGCTGCAGCCCACTGCAGACAGTGGTGCTTGGAGAAATTGGAGGTGGACCAGGGAAGCTGACAATCCCTCTTATTTTCCTCATGTTTAATATTCTGAGGAAATGCAATGCAAATTACCATACATGTAAACAAACCAGACTTTGCACACTAGTCCAGTCCAGTGCTAAACTTCCCCAGCTGCTAACACAAGCCAAAAGTCCTGATGGTGGCGCTATAGCAACCGCCCACATTTTAAAGGTTTAAAACCTGATGATAAATCATGAATTTGTACTGTATTTAAACTTGCAGAAAAAAAAGGTGGCGTGATCAACGATGATGAAGCAAAGAAGCTTCTTCTGTGCAAAAGCTATATTTTCAGCTAGATTACATACTTGTCATATTACGAATTATTTACACTAAAGGTTTTAAGGCCAATAAACTGAGGTTTGGGAAACTCTGGACTGACCAGGGAATTAAGTGCAGGTTCACTTACCATCCCAGTAAATGATCCCATCTCTAACTGAAATATGCATTGCGTTCATGGAGTGAATGTAATCCAGCTGATCTTCCACAGGAAGTAAGACATTCTCCTCTGTGTTCAAGGCATCAAAAGACAAAAAGACAACCTCTGTTTTGTCTGGCTCTTCTGCAGGTTTGATAGTGCTCAGCTCAACACGGGCTGAGTAATCATAATCTTTCAACAGCTCCTGCATCTGAATGACATACAGGAAAAAAGTACAAGAGTTAATTCTGGGAAAGTTACAAATCACCTTTATTTCACATTGCTGAATTTCAAATTCACTTTTCGTATCAAATCAAAGTGCTTACGTTTGTCTTTATTTGTGGAATAAAGTAATGGAGGACACTCATGAATGAACCCCGCTTATACTCATGTTAGATGAAGTATAATCTCTCCTGCACCCCAACACAACTCTGATGCTGCACTAGCTAAATGTTAATCCTCACATTTTTGCAAGCTCGCAATGTTTCATAAATATAATGTCCTGTTTAATAATCACAGTTTAGCATATTAACATGCTGCTAATTAGGGCTAATCACAAGTGAAAAGATTGTTAACAGCTCACTGTCGGCACCAAAGTCCATTGAGAAAATCAATTTTATATCAGTACACAAAGGAGTTTTTGGTCGACTGCTGCCTCCACCAGTCTGTTCAGGTGTTATTTTGTCACTTTGGGTTTTGAAATCCCTCATTCTCATTCCATCAAGTGACACAAAAACATATGAAAACCAGCAGTCCCAGTGCCTGTCTCTGTCACTCCTGCCAAACCTGTCTACACCCGCAGATCCATCCACTGATAGACAACTTCCTCTGACCGGGGAGTACGGAGCAAGTGTGTCGCCTCAACCCAGAAGTGCCAAAGTTGTGCCTGTTGTACACAGGGACTTGGTCACATTTCTCATGACACAAAGTCCAGCTCCTTAACTTCTTTGTAACAATTTTAAAAGCTTTCTATTCTTAGCCACCTGCTCCCACCGCACAGCAACCTTAAAAACGCCAGCTACTATGAGATTTGTGTTGGGTTCCGTGAGATCACAGGCCGAATGCAGGGCTCTAACAGACACTTTTTGTCCCCGCCTGCCCCTGCAGTACTGCAGAGTTGTAAAGTGACTTAAATTTGACAGGCTGATGTGTGGCACAATTACTGCTCATTATGGGCATTACATCAAATAATCACACACCAAAACAACTATCAATCTAATATTGATAGTGCAGTTCATTTATGTACTTTGACTGACTTAAATTAAAAAAATGCACACTTTTGTTTTTTTGTTAATTCTGTACAAAATCACAGTTACACCTTGCTTAGGACTAAACTGTAAAGAGCGTAAACGCTTAAAATGATAAGTGGCTCTGGAATTATCATTGATGTAAACAATGAACATTCACCTACCTTATCTTTAAAAATCTTCTCTATTATTCTTCGTAGTTCTGAACTGTCATCCTGTAGATCTTCAGGCAGTGACCAGGGCACAACCATAGTGAGTCTCATGTCAGAAACCACGAAATCCATCTCTATAGTGACACCGAGAGGAAAATCAGGGAGTTAGTTTTCTTGTGAAAGCTAGTTTACACATGTTAAATGTAAGACTGTATGACTCAAACAACAGCACCAAGACAGCACAGACCTCATATTTATATTTATTTTTATATTTCCAGAAGACTCTCTGGATCTGTTTAGAACTTTACCTGCTAATAGCTATGACCATCGTACATTAATGTGACACAGTTCTTCTTGATCTAATTAAGATGTCGCAGAAATATACACATCTGAGCTTGTGTTAAATTAGGGCATCTTTGCAGATTATTTTACTCTTGTTCAGATGACACTGATGCCAAGCTGACATAAATCACTGACTCTAAAGAGTACTGCTGTGCTACAGAAGTCTTGTTTGGCTCTTGGTACTGCAGACTGACCAAGCTCCTGAGGAGGTTCAGTAGTCCCAAAGAAGAATGTGGAAGACGAATTAGGTGCGTCAACACACAGCTGAGCGTCTTCAGATGGCCACTCTTTGTCACACTGCTGCCATATGTCCATGATGTAGCTCTTCCCTTCATCCAGACCCGGGAGGCCCAGCTGTGCGTCTGTCAAGCTGCGGTTCTGGATGATGGTGCCATTCTTTAAGGACACTTCATATACATACGCCATAGCTAACTGTGTGGTAGTGGGCGGCCACAGCGTGGTGGAGTCGTTAGACTGGAAGCTGAGCTCAGGCATACCAAGAGGTCCTGGATACACACAAATCATAGAAAAATTATATATATTATACACACACACACAAACTCTCACATCATCAACTTGTAACATAACATAAAGTCATTGAGTGTAATCAGTGCTGTGTAGTCCATAGTTTTTTGTTTTTTTCAAATGAATGGACATTTTAGTTCAACTCTGGTTATTACACATTTATCTTAAAGTAATTTAGTGTTACGGAGTGTCAGCTGAAATATACGACAAGAATTTTTGTGTAAATGCATGATTACTTTGAACTAAAACAAGGATTAAGGAGTGAACAACAAAGAGTTATGAAAGACTGTTTACATCTTTGAGTATGAAAAGACAACCATATTTTTTATGGCATGTTTGAAAAAGGGAAGGGTGAGTGGATGAGCTCTCTGTAATCTCCATAATCTCAACTTGTCATGGAGCCAGTTTAAGGCATTTTCCACAGTTTATTGTTCACATATAACAAACGCACAGAGAGTAGTTTATCAGGGCTTCCTTTTCCAAGTGACAAAGGATGGTGAGAAGATGGTGTAGAGAAAGACTCCACTGATACAAGCTTGTTGAACAAAGAGAACTTTATTTGTGCAAGCCAGTATCAGTTCATGCTCAGCTGTAGCATGAGAGAGGTTTGCCAAAATGAACACACTGCTGTATTGCTCTCAGAACCCACTTTTAAAGCCTGTCTGACCTCTGGAATGTCTCTAACCTAAACATCTAATACATTTAACAATCCTGACAGCAGTGCATCCTGTCAGGGTTTCTGACATCCTTCTCTAAACACTGACTATCTGGACTACATCCAGCAGTGTCCAGAACCCCTCCACTGTTTCCTTAAAAAAGGGCATCTGTTGAGCCGACCGTTGTCCTTTGTCTCCTAACCAATAGCTGTTGTAAATATAAATGACGGGCGAGATCCTAATGTGAACTTTCAGCTAAATTGAGTGGAATCCTATAAGTTGGCCTCTTAAAGTCAGATACCTCAAGAGTACACACAACATCCAGATGGAGCCTGGCTTAAATATGTAGAAAGAAAGACAATCACACATGTCCAGGGTGCACCCCGCCTCTCGCCCCATGTAAGCTGGAGTTAGGCAACAGTGCCCCCCCATGACCCACAGTGCAGGATAAAGCGGTAGAAAATGAGTGAGTGAGTGAGTAAGACAATCACCCTCCTCCCCATTGTGAATTATCTGGAGGCATTTCCTGCTGTGTTCTTACAAGGGCTCATCTGGATATTACCTTGCTAAGCTTTTTTTTTTTTAAATAATCAAAAGATCATTTATTCAACATCATGACCTCAGTTTACAGTGACATACGGCACTTTCCACTACACAGTTCTGGCTTGGCTCGGTACAGCATGGCTGGACTCTAATCGGTTTGGTGTCAGGCACCTCCTTTTCCATTAATATAGTACCTCCTCGACGTGGGTGAGGTCGTCATAAAACGACTGCACGAAACTGCCAAGACGTTGTTTTATATGACACAAACTACTGACTTCCTGCAGACAGTCACTGAACTAAAATTCAACAGAAAGGGTTGTGATGTGGCTCACGATCGCTGGCTTTCAGCAGTGCTGTGGCTAAATACACCAGACTCTTCTGTTAAATATTGAGATTTTAGAAATTGCCATGTTAAATGGAGATTAAGAAATGTTTTCAGGATTTTACAATCTTTATAACCGATCTATTGTTCTATTGTTGATTCCTGAGTTGAATGTTGTGCTCATGACTCTGAGTAATGAGAAACTCACTGCCAATCACTGGCCAAGATGTCAGCACACTTGGAACCAGAGCAGGTACTAAATAAAATACCAGGTACCATCACTAGTGCAAAAGGAGGAAAAAAAAAAAAAAAAGTGGAGTCGAGCCGTGCTGTGCTGAGCCGTGCTGGAACTGTGTAGTGGAAATGGGATAAAATATCAGATAAATACCTCAAAATGAGAACTGCATGCTTTGGGTCTGAATGAGAATATCATAAGCAGTAAGCTATCATGACATACAGGACATACAGTAGATAATATACAGTCAGTGTATATCAAATTATTTCTGAGTCCAGGTGAAGAAGAGTTAGATTGAGATCATGGAATCATTTCACGTTGAGTTCTCCATCATGGAAAATGCCAGAGCTACTGTACATGAACCGTGCTCTTCTCCTACAACCTGTCTAAAGCCTTTTTAGCTGAAGAACAAGCTTTCTTTGGAAGTAAATGAGACAGTCACTTTCAGCTGGACACTTACTGTATATCTAGTTTCTGACACTACTGAGCAGCTCATGGTGCGTCTATTTGCTGACTTTAAGTGGAACTTGAAACTTAACATACACATGGATGTAGTCCATCTGAACTCAAGTGCTTTGAGAAAACTTAACTTTAACTTTACCTTTAACTTTGAGAAAAGTTAAAAGGTAATGAGTAGCGTTTGCTACAGGTTTCCAAATGCAAAAGTCAGACCAGCTTCCAAAATAAAGGCTTAATGTCACTTAATAAATGTTTAACTGCTAAGCGTCAAATGTAATTCAACAGTATCTTTTTTTGATTTGTCCTCCAGTTTCATGTTGTGTCTTGTGTCATTACATACAAGTCATTACCTGTGAGTGCTGTGATCGTCTTAGCATTCAGAAGCACGTTGTCTCCACACAGCGCCTCCACCTTGGCCTGGTACTGCTGACATGCCGACAGCCCCCCAACAGTGTAGTTGGTGAGGAGCGTGGTGCCCTGCAGCGCCCCCTCATGGTACACTCGGAACTTGGAGATGGATGAGGTGTTGCTAACCTCCCATCTCAGCATGTAGTTGTCAGGGCTGAACGGTGTCTGACACAAGCCCCAGATGCTGGAGTGAACTGAGGAGCAGAGAGGAGAGAACTCTTTACATCACATGTAGAAAGCTCACAATTCATACATCAGCAGTACTTTTTGTTTGATCTATTTTGGGATTTTATAGTTTATTTTCTCCATGATAAGGCATTAAAACAGAAATTCCACAATACAGTGGCTATACTGTGGCGGAAGCAGTATGAAAATAAAATTACAGGTATATTGAAATTATTTGTTCAAAACTTTTAAATAGATTTTTTCCATATTACAAAGTTTAATGATCTAATTAGAAAACTGTGGCCTTAAGACTTTTTCATATACATTTATATGCATGTTCTATTTGCTTATAGTATTGCTTATTCTATTTTAATTTCTCTGTGTTTTTATAGTCTAGTTTCTAATTCTTATTTCATGTCCATTTGTTACTTGTCCACCTAAATTTCCCCAGAGTGTGATTAAGTATAATCTTATATAATCTAGAATAGCAACATTGGGCCAGAATAGGTCTGAAGCATAAAAGACCAAGTCACATAACAATATCACCCCAATATTCTGTAAGATTAGCCAACATTTGCCGTCACTGACTAATAGACCAAAAAGGTTGTTTTGACCAAACCTATATGTGGCTTGACACATTTTATTGCTTTTTCATTTATTAAAACAAAAGTGATTTTAGCAACTTAACAAAGATCTCACACAAAGTTGACACCAATTCGAGTCTACGATGTCTTAGGAATATCTTTGCCTCTTTTCCAACTGGAACATTGCTCCCATAGCAAAGTCCATGGAGGAAAAAAAAAAAACACCAATTTTACATCCCAACAGTTTTTTGTTTTTGAATCCACTGCTGCCTCGGTAAGTAAATTCAAATGTATTATTATTATAATTTATTGGGTGAATCTTTGTTTAATGGTCTGTATTTATATAGTGCAATTTGAGGCAAAGGCTAAAAATTGACTATGTTTTCATTTTAACACACTGTTTTGGTGCTTGTGGGTGGATGCTTTCGCTCCATATCAGAACTAATCTGATGCTAGCTAACCTAAAAACAAAACGGCATGACCATTCAGAGCACACATGGCTTGTTCATGCTGCTTCTCTCCTCTTTCCTCCTTTTTTGATGAATGAAGTACTGAAAGTTCAGGGTTTAAAAACAAAAAAAACTGGGTGAAGCCAGCTGGAGGAGAGTCCTAGTTTTCTTTTTTTTTTCCTGGATGTTTTTTTTTTAATTTGCACATGGAGGAGAGTATTAAAAAAAGTGTGGCTCAAAGTGTGGGTCTACGAACACAACGTGCTTCTGAATGGAACCTGTAAGAGAACATTCTAATTTTCTACCAGCTCTCTTATTTCAGCTGCTCATAAATTCATATAGCCAGCCATTAAGTTACAAATCACACTGTGACTCATGTTGTTCATAAATTCTCTGGGAAAGAGGAAGATAAGACAGGAAATATGCACCGCCAAGGTTGTTTCCCTAGATACTAAAAGGGAGCAGTTTACCACTGGTGTACCTCAGAGGGATGGGGGGCACCGGATTACTAAATCCAATGCAGTGTCATGTGGTCATACAAAAGCTGCAGCCATAGTTACAAATACTTCAGTAGTGTGGGGTGTGGGAAGTGTTGTTTCTTCTCTTTTGAAAGTTTACCTTCAGCTGGTATTAAAGTAATTAAGTGTTAAGGTTCTCTATTTTTATAACTTTTATAAAGCACCAGTAGTAAACTTGATACATACAGTAAATTGTGTGTTTATTTTTTTATGTAAATGGACAATTTATCAACATTTTACACTACCTCTCTGCACTGGTAATGGGCGCCCCACATTCTCCCTCATTTACTCTAACTGGTGCCATTAGTTAGTCACCTGCCACTAAAAGATGTTCTTTGTATTTATGGAGATATATATGCCTCAGTGAGTCAATCCATCAACGTGTGTGTAGACTCACCAGAGTTGCCATCATTCGGCACCATCTCGCTGTAGCTCACCTCCAGCCCTGACTGACAGACAGTCTGTAGGCCAAACCTGACCCTGGTGCAGGGCCCCAGGTCAGACAAGGTGTACACTAAGGTGTCCTCTTTGAACCAGAGCAGTACCTCCTCTGTGACGTGGTCTGTGCCGTTGAGGTAGTAGATGGTCAGGAGGAAGAAGGAGTACCTGAGGTTGTCGGGACAGTCCCAGGACAGGGAAATGCTGCTGCTGTTCCATGACGTCACCTCAAAGTCTTTGGGAATGTCTGGCTCTGGTGAGAAAAGAATCAAAGATTTGAGAAACTGTTCAGACATTATTTTGATACAGGTTTTTTAAGAATACATATGCATGCAAATATGCACCATCATGACTTTGCACAACCTGTTCTCTTGCACCATCAAAAGTACTGTATATACTCTTTGCGTTGACTGGACTATTCATACACATTTTAGGTTTTAATTTTGTATCCTCTGTAAAACTGAATCTTTCTTATACCGTATTTTCCCTTTTCCCTTATTTATTGAATTCTTTGTAAGGCTGTGCAGGATGTTTCATTCTTTTGTAAGTTATTATAAAGTGTCAACCTTGCATTTCATCTTTTATTCTATAAGTTTGTTTACTGATACTGTGCTGCATTAGTACAGTACAAGACTTTGCCAGTGTTTGGATCAAACTCCATCTGTCCATCCATCAAGCCCTGTTACATTTGCATTCAAATTATTTTTGTGTGAATTTATTTTACCTTCACTACAGTCAGAGGTGAACAAAATACCACAGAAACATCTCAAACTGTGAATGACTGTATGTGCTTAGGGTCTGTATGAGATAACCATGCATGCCAACAGGTTTTATCTTATCTGTGAACTAGTTCCTTAAGTATCTGGTATTTGCACCATACCAGTAACAGCAGAGAGGCAGTTGAAGGAGAGAGTGTCTGCAATCTCCACACAGGCCACATGGAGGCTGCAGGAGTCTAGAGAAGTGAGGTCGTACTGGTGGCTGGTGGTAGTGTCCACACCAATTGCGGTGTAGGAGTTTGAATCAGCGCGGTACAAGGTGACAGTGTGGCTGTCATTGACAGCCTGAGTGTTCTCCATCCAGGAGAACAGCAACATAGAGGTGCTCCTGGACTCGAGCTTCACAGAGAAACGCGTGGTGTGGCCTAAGAGAAGAGGAAACATGTAGAGTTAGGAAACACTGAGCTGCACTGAAGACAGAGACATTTATTTAAAAGGCAAATAAATTTTTGTTTAACAAGGATACGTCAAATTAATTCCAGTCTACAGTGAGATATCATAGCAATCTGGGCTGACGGTGATAAAAGGTCGACATTAACCAAAACCCATTGGGATTCATGTTCTTTGAACCAGTTACTGCATTACATGTCTGTCTGGTCAACAGCTGAAGTGTCTCAGGGCTAAATTGTGTGGACATTTCCCTCTTATCTGCATTCAAAAAGACCACCATGTCCTGCTGAACTGTCTTGGTACAGTACCTGTATCAATGCAGGACAGGGTCGGAACATATGACCAAAAGAAACATTTTCAAAACAGCTGATATCAATAATGATCATAAAAAATGTAAGATGATAAAAAACGAATTTAGCTCATGATTTAAAGTTAAAGTTGCAAATTGATGGAATAAGACTTATTTATGGATGGAAAATAAACACCTGTCAAACACAGAATTATTTACACTACACTGCACTGGAAGAACACAGAGTATGTTTGTGTATCACATAAAAATTACATGTATAGTAAAAATCTGTATTAAATTACAAATGAATAAAGTTATCTTACAACAGTGTTTCCCAAAGTCTGGGTTGGGACCCACAGACGGGTCATAGGAGATTTTTTTTTAGGTCCCAAACAAAATTGCTAAATTTTTTCAAACTTTAGTTGGGATTTTTGTGTAAGTGTTTGAAATACCGTAAACAAAGTTTTACATCACCTCTTGGAAATTTCAAAAATTAAAATGATATGGCTGTAAATTGGTCACTACATTATGTACAAATTTGTTCTTGTCACAATTTATGATGTGATTTGGGTCATATTTTTTTTATATTTATTGTTGTTGAAAAATTACTCGGTCCAGACAGTCCAGAAGCTAAGTCAAGGTGCTAAAAGCTTGCACGCTATAAAAACCAGTTTCAAAATAAAGGACTAGCCTCATCTGACCTGAAAAATACAAGTGATGTTGGGATCAAATTAGACTCGATGCAAGAAAATGAGCCAATGTTTCATTTGCTTTGTAATATCTGTAAATATTTTCCTACAGAGTTCCTGGTTTCACTAGTTTTCAGGTCTTTGTCAATAGAACATGAGATCAATTATAGTCTGAGTTAGTCTATGACTACACAAATTCAGGACGATTTTCAAGTGATTTGGTTGTGAGCGACACATTTATGAACATCCGGGAACGATGAATGCACATGTAGTGTAACAATTGAAGAATAGAGATTTGGCATCTGGGATGCTCCACGTCATCCTGACTAGAAGTCTAGGATGTTAGAATTTGTCCCCGCCTGGTCTGACATCTCCTATGACATCCTCCTGGACGCTGACCAATAGGATAACAGAGAGCTCTGATGTGGCGTAACATACGGACATAAACATGGAAGAGGAAGAGGGATGCTGCTGCTGCTCCTGCTGTTAGGTGGAATAGTGACACCAAAGAAGGTTCCCTTGAGCTTTGACTCCTCAAAGGACTACTATGACGAAGTCTGTGAGCGTCACCCACATTGCTGCAGTACGCATGATTGATAACTCATATTTGTAGTGTTGCCAGTCCCCAAACATCTGAAGTCATGTTGATGGTGAGTGTTAGCCAGAGAGCAAAAAGTATATTAGTATATATATAGTATATAAGATGCTCCCATAAAGCTGTAGTGTGTAATTTGTTTCTAATACACTTTTAACCATATTTGTTAAAAACATCTTCTGATCCTGATAGCCACTGATAAATAAAAAAAATCTTGTGTTTGTATCCCTTGAAATTTTAATTATTGATGGCTACACAGACATGAAGATTTCAACAAGAGGCAAAATTTGGAGTCAAGCTTTAAATGTAGATTAATATCCCCTGACCTTTCATCAGTACAAATATTTATCATCAGCACAATAAACCATAAGCTAAATCTTCATATCACCTTTTCATTTGCAATGCAAATATCACAATCTTTTGATATCAGTATGATACTCTATTTTTACATCTTTAAAATTAAAAGTACAGTATATAAAATCCTATAGGATCCTATATCTATATTTTTTCAATATTCAGTCCACTCATTTCAAACCAGTTCCATACCAACACAGATTGGAACTATTGAGTAGGCACAGCCTTAATCCAAACCAAATTGGATCATCTCACCAGTAGCAAGGAAGAAGTCTTCATCCTGGTAAAGGAATGCTGTGTTGTTTTCACATGCAAACACTTCGGTGGGACTTAACGAATCCAGAAAGTCCTGAGGACAGAATAATGGGAAAAGAAGTAAAAACACACAGACAGACTAGACATATTTATCCTGTCAAATTGCTCTTTGTCCTGTCACTTTACCAGCACAATAATACTTTTGCCTGCATCTTTATTGACATACAACATTCTTATTGTATTGATATACGACAAATCACTTCCTGTATGCAGCGCAGTAATGTCACCAGGTGACACAAAATCTCAACATGGTTAGAGACAGAATCACACAGAGAGTTGAGTGGAGCTGATAGCACTGCTTGAACTCATTTGACAAGTTCTAGCTAAAAGACATTTGTTTATATTTTTGGTTCCCCCCAATTGAATTTCTTCAATATTCCTAACCTTTTTATGTGTATGTTTTAAATAACATGTATAAAATTAAGATTTATTTAGCAAACATCTCTTGAAAATTATTTTTCCAATTCAATATGATATTGGCCTTTGAGGTGTCTGACATTCCATGACTAAATGCAACCAGATGGTAACGAGCTGTTGTTTTGAGTTCAGGGACATGAGTGATATCTGTTTCACTCTGAAGGTTAAAGGTTAGTTATGCCTTTAAGCTTACTTTCACCGTGGGTGGTTACACAGGGGGCCCCCAGTACCCTAAAGAAGCAAGAGCTGAGTGTATATAAGGATAGGAGTAGAAGCTGGAGTTAGAGGTATCACATTGGCTGCCGATCCTCTCACAGACAACACCAGGATGTCTGTTTAGATGCTGTGTTTCCTTGTAATAAACATTGTTATATGCAAGAAATACAGTGTCGGCAGAGTCTCCTTCATCATCTGCACATCACCATACGAGAGAAACAACACCTTTACAGATGTTGCTGTAAACACATTGCTACATTATGCGCAAATTTGCTCGTGTTACAATTTATATTATTTGGGTCGTGATCATTTGCCATCTTTAAAAAGTGGGCCCCATTGTAGAAAGTGTGGGAAACAATGTAATACATACATTCAGCAAAGACAGAACTGTAAGCATGGCTAACCCTCACCAAGTAGTTAAAATATATTTAGAAAAAAATAAACTTATTATGACCGTGCATGTGCATGAAATTGTCATTTGAAGTGTTTGATGCATGTTGTGTCAGGAGTACCTTGGTGGCATTAGTTGGATCCTTCTGTGGTGTGAGCAGGCCTTGGATTTTATTGAACCTTTTACCTTAAAAGTGAGATGAACTCAATTGATTGAATGTTCTGGTTACACTTGATTCGAAATGGTAAACACTAGCATGCTTACTTGGCATAATGGTGAAAGTCCATGTGTGAGTCGAGCCTCCAAACTCCAGTGTTAGTTCGTTTTCTACATCTGGGTGCACCGTCAGGGAAGCGACTTTACCCTCCTTCGTAATGGAGAAGAGTGATGTTTCATTCAGCCATATGTCTCCGCTATGTCTGGAAGATGAAATAAGGACAGTAAGAAACCATCAGTGCATCTCCTTCATTCTAACATTCATTCAACTAACAAGTCCTGAAGCTTGACCCCAGGTCAAGATGCCTCGCTGTTCATCTATCTCTAAGGACAGACAACCTTGGATGTGTCTTATCCTCCCTCTCTCTAGGTGAACTTTTGAGTAACAATGACGCAGGGGAGAGCGCTAAACTTTGCATGGAGAATTTCTGGAAAACAAAGTTACAGAGAGACGTTAAAGTTGCACTTTATAGCTGGTCTATAATGGACATCAGGTCGGGATCTAGGAATGTGTGAGTCGTTAATTTAAAGAAAGCCAAAGATTAGAATTTTACTCTTACAGAGAATAAATATTAACTATTATATCATATACTCTTGCTCATGTAAACATGTAGTATTCCATTACAAACAGGGTTATCTTCTGAGTTGTTTAATGTATCTCAATGTAAATACCACGAAATAAATGATGAAATATCAATTGCTTGTCATATTCATCCTTTGATGTCAAACCCAAATTTTTTACAGCAAAAACAAAGGTATTGTCCTCACAATATTTTTGGACGAGACAGTCAGTGTGTTCACAGTGACAATAGTATCTAATGCTGTATTTGTTCACAGTCAAAGTGAGGCAAATAAAATGTTTTCAATTTTTTTTTTTTCCATTGTAAAAGGCATCAAGTCCTTAGTATTCGTAATATATTCAAATTAAAATAATTGTGTCCTAATTTTAAATGAACAAAGCCTTCACTTTACAAGTGCTGTTTCTCTCGTATGGTGGTGATGTGCAGATGATGAAGGAGACTCCGCCGACATTGTATTTCTTGCATATAACAATGTTTATTACAAGGAAACACAGCATCTAAACAGACATCCCGGTGTTGTCTGTGAGAGGATCGGCAGCCAATGTGATGCCTTTAACTCCAGCTTCTACCCATATCCTTATATACACTCAGCTCTTGCTTCTTTAGGGTACTGGGGGCCACCTGTGTAAACACCCAGGTTCAAAGTAAGCTTAAAGGTCAAACAGCTATCACTCATGTCCCTGAGCTCAAGACAACATCTTGTTACCATCTGTTTGCGTTTACCCATGGAATGTCAGATACCTCACAAGTCAATCAGCAGTTCAGTATGTGTTTCATTCTCATTACCAGAGTGAAGTCACTCATCTAATGTTTTTGTAATGATGTGACTCAGATCTGTCTATACACAAACACGATCTTAATTTTTAAATTTTAAGTCAGATGCGTTTTCCTTCAGTATGTGGTTCTGGAACAGACATATACACTAACAGTCACATTTTCCATTTAAGGGTTTTTCTTTAGTTTCATGACTATTTTCATTGGGGGTTCTCACTGAAGGCATCAAAACAATGAATGAACACATATGGAATTATCTAGTAAACAAAAAAGTGTGAAATAACTCTAAATATGTTTTATATTTTAGATTCCTCAAAGTAGCCGCCCTTTGCTTTGTTGACAGCGCTGCAAACCCTTGGCCTTCAATCTCTCAATCAGCTTCATGATGTAGTCACCTGAAATGGTTTTCACCTCACAGCTGTGCCTTGTCAGGGTTCATTTGTGGAATTTCTTGCCTTCTTAATGAGGTTCTTCTTAATAGGAACAGTCCATCATTACCAACTTGATATTCTGACACGCAATCCATAAGACATGAAGGTCCGTCAGTCCGGAAAATTGCAAAAACTTCAAATGTGTCCCTGTGTCCCCACCTCAGATTAGAGCCCAGAAAAGCAACAAGCAGCAGAGATTTGTTTGGGCCAAGAAACATAAGGAATGGACATTAGACCAGTAGAAATCTGTGCTTTGGTCTGATGAGTCCAAATTTGAGGTCTTTGGTTCCACCCGCTGTTTTTTTGTGCGACGCAGAAAAGTTGAACGGACGGTCTCTACATTCATGGTTCTCACAGTGAAGCATGGAGGAGGAGGTGTGATGGTGTGGGGTTGCTTTGCTGGTGACACTGTTGGGGATTTATTTGAAATTGGAGGCCCACTGAACCAGCATGGCTACCACAGCATCCTGCAGCGACATGCCATCCCATCCGGTTTGTGTTTAGTTGGACCATGATTTATTTTTCAACAGGACAATGACCCCAAACCCACCTCCAGGCTGTGTAAGGGCTATTTGACCAAGAAGGAGAGTGATGGAGTGCTGTGCCAGATGACCTGGCCTCCACAGTCACCTGACCTAAACCCAACCGAGATGGTTTGGGATGAGATGGACCGCAGAGTGAAGGCAAAAGGACCAACAAGTGCTCAGCATCTCTGGGAACTCCTTCAAGACTGTTGGAAAGGTGACGACCTCATGAAGCTCATCAAGAGTGTGAAAAGCAGTAATCAAAGCAAAGGGGGGCTGTTTAGAAGAATCGAAAATATAAAACATGTTTGGAGTTATTTCACACTTTTTTGTTTACTACATAGTTCCATATGTGTTCATTCATAGTTTTGATGCCTTCAGTGAGAATCTACAATGTAAACAGTCATGAAAATAAAGAAAAACCTTTAATTGAGAAGGTGTATCCAAACTTTTGACCGGTAGTGTATTTATATGTGGCCATGCAACATGAGTGAGAATGGTTATATCAGAATCCATGTTTTATCTTTATGTAACATGTGTGCCTCATTTCCGGGGACAATCTTATTCAGATATGGGCAGTTATACCCCAACCTGTTCTAAAATAGATCACTTCCCATGTGCAGCACAGGAATGTCTCCAGGTGACATGGGCTCTAAACACAGCTACACTGAGAAACACAGAGAGCACTGTATGCTTTATTTGATATATTATTACTGTGTCTTAGCACATTTGCACAAGCACTGCAGAATAAAAATGTATTTAATAGATTGATTGATGCCGAATACAAGACGCACTTATGATATGTAGAAAAAAAGTCTTTGGCTATATTTTACCTCAGTTACAGCGTTGCCAATTTGGAAAGAAACAATAAAATGTATTTTTCTAAATGAGAATTCGGGTGTGGTTCTTCTTAAAACACAAAACCCAGGTTTTCGACATGGACTGTTTCCAAAAACGTGTTCGTCGTGTGTTTACCTTTCCAGAGCGCCATTCTTGCTCATCCAACACACAGAGTAGGAAATGTCACGTAGGCTTCCTGAAAAGAAAATTGCGCAAATATCTCCGAAAATATATATATATCAATTGACAAAAATGGCGCACTCATAGTACTACTCACCAAACGCTATGTCCTGAAGCAACATGGTGAAAAAGACGATGTTAAACTCTACGGAGTTCCTGAAACAATAACAAACATACTATAACTATAATGTTAATATAAAATCAAATGTACTGCGTCGGCCTTAAACAGTTTTTCATACATTATCTTTATAAATTCAGTAATGGAAAGCACGTTGCGTTTTTTTATTACAGTCAAAGACCTCCGGCTGCTGGTGACACTGCTAATTAAAGACAGGTGTGCGCCTGTCCGACGTCAACCACCCGTGGGTCTCTCCTACTTATGTATCAATCTTTCATATACCTAAAGTATAAATGAATGGCTGAATTTGTCTTTACCTGGATTTAGTATTCACGTTTTTGTCTTTTATCGATCAGCTCTCTTGATTTAAAATGTGAAACTGTCTGTTCGTTTATAAATACAGTTTAGGGATGTGTTTATCCTTTCAGTTATAAGCGACATATCCCGGAAGGAGGCCACGTGGTTCCATGGTGTAATGGTTAGCACTCTGGACTCTGAATCCAGCGATCCGAGTTCAAATCTCGGTGGAACCTTCATTTACTATTACAATTATAGATATACAAACATCAATTATTTACATTTTATTCAGATAATACTGTTGATAGTATACTAGATATGCAAAACTTTTGCTTGTTTCATACGGAATTCATTTACTGAACTTATCCTCCATTAGTTGTTAAGCAAATGGTCAAGAGGACTTACTTAGGTTACTTCGAAGTCACCTAGGAATACTTGATCTAAGAACAAGTAAAAAGGAAAAAAAAAACATAAACCAATACATTATATAGTTGCTTTATATATTCCCAGTATTATATGTCCTACTATGAAACAGATGGAGCATGAATCATTATTTCTTTATATATCACTCGCCACTCCTTGTATTTTTACAATTATATACACATTTTGTGACCCACTGTTTCAGTTCTTATACTGATCGCTTTGTGAGGTTCCATCTTGTCCAAGAAAGGTTGTCTCCAGTTTCCATCACTTAGCAAAAATATGTAGTTGTAATCAAAATGATTCAACCCTCACTTCAAATTAGGTTTACTGGCAAAATGTACAAACTATGAATGGAACATGAATGGAAGTTCACTAAGCAGCAGCAAAGCTCAGTGACTAACTTCAAGCTATCTGTTCATAAACAGAAATGACTTGATTTGCATAGTTTTGCTGCTGAATGAATTCACTATCTGGCTCTCATTCCCAAGATAAACACCAGGGCTGGCCCAAGACTTTATGGGGCTCCAAACAGGGCTTGATTTAGTGGCCCCCTCCCAAAACCAATAAATTGCATTAATTATAGTTGTATTATTTACATCAGACCAGTGTCACTATTTTTCTTGCCAAGTATTAATTTGCAGTTTTGTTTTCAAAGTGAAGCACTAAGTGTGGTGATACTGAGCTTGGATTCATCAAATAAACCGTGGAAATTTCTTATGTCCCCAGGTGAGAGAAGAATAAAAATTGTTGAGAGTCCACCAAGTTGTCTTTGTGTTTTTATTCTGCAGAAGGAACATGTTTCACAGAATACAGAGCAGTCTGCAGAAGAGTGCAGAAAGGTTGAGCACATCATGGGGGTCCTATAGTTGAGCCTAGCTGTACAGGAAAAGACATTTCCGTAAAGAAAGCAGGCACTTGAGCTCAGAGAACAAAGTGCACACACTCTTGTTTCCTGTTGACATGATTATGGTCATGAAACGTACAAGCTGTCTGGCTGCAGATTTCTGCTGCATGTGAGCAGGCAGATATGCAGAAAGGTGGTTAGATGTTGAATTTTCCATCACACCAATTTAATGACCAATCTTCAGCTACAAAATAAAACCAAATAATTAAGCTTAACACTATTTAGATATCTTAATATATATTTCCATTCCATTTAGAGGCCACAGCAGGAAAAAGAAAATCACAGGTTTATATCATCGAATAAATGACGGCTGAGTTCCATTTATTTCTCATTTTCAGAGTGCATGCAGAGTGTAGGGACTGATTTTGTGAACAGGACCAACAGCCACACCTGTGCTTTTCCTGCTAAAAAAAAGATTGCCACTTTGTTATGCCCCAGTAACAGACACACAGGTTAACACAGATATCTTTTTAAGAACTCTATATTCAATTTTTTCAATTCAATTTTATTTGTATAGCGCCAAATCACAACATACATTATCTCAAGGCTCTGTACATAATAAGGCCAAAACCTTTACAATATTACAGAGAGAAAAGAAACCCAACAGTTCACACAATGAGCAAACACTAGGGGGCAGTGGAGAGAAAAAACTCCCTTTTAACAGGAAGAAATCTCTGACAGAACCAGACTCAAAGATGTGCGGTCATCTGCCTCGACCGGTTGGGGTGAGAGGAAAATGGGGGACAGAGGAGAGGTGGGGGACAGAAAGGGGGGAGAGAAAGAAAAAGAGAGAGGTGAGGGAGAGACAGAAGAGAGA